>CAUYPK010086373.1:0-22450 GCA_963574355.1 Loris lydekkerianus | reverse complement strand
GGGGGGGGGGGGGTGAGAGCCTGGGAGCCATCAGTTAACTGTCCTTGTTAATGGATGTGTGGCCTAAAATACTTTCCTGTAAGCGTGTCTTAATTTTTACTGTGACATACAGGTTTGGAAAGAACACAGGAGGTGGACTTGCATCACACAGCTAATTTTTTAATTTAAATTTTAGTGTATTCCTGAAGCTGAGGATAAAGCCATCTATCAATTACTACCACGTAAGTCTTGCTTTTGCTGCTTCTCTGATGTGTCTGCCAAGGATGCCCAGACAGGCCACTTCATCCAGCATGCGACAGCCAGGCTGCAGAGGGACCAGCACCCACCCTGCTGCTGCTTAACTTTGATGCTTTAAAGGGAGCTTATTTAAATTTGTTTTCTGTCAAAACAAAACTGTAAATTGGAGGCTCCTCAGATCCATGATTTTGAAGCACAGGTTCACAGCCACATTGGTGAGCACTGCGTGCCCCAGGTCCTTGGGTAGAGGAGGGACAGGTGCATCTTGGAAAAGCATATCCAGTTTTACAATGTTATGTTTAAGGAAAAAAAACACATTTGTTTCTTGTTTTCCTGGTAAAACTGATTTGTGATGAAGCATAGAAATTTAAGCATGCCCGAGTCTCGTTTGCTGGTGAGGATGTGTGAAGCGTAGTTGCTTCCAGCTTGGAGTTGCCTCTTTTGAGAAGATGGTTCTGCTGGTGCACAGACAGGCCCGCTGGGACCCTGTGCCTTGCGCTGCCATGGCATAGCTGCAGCACAGACAGATAGGTCACCTGTAAAGCCTAAAATATTTGCTAATTGGTCCTTTACAGAAGTCTGTGGACTCTCAGAATCTGATATGAGAAACACATCAGATTCATTAGGATGGTTTTTGAATTTATCATCGGATGTGGGTTTAAAAAGTTGAAAGTCTCTGTAGTTCCAGGGTCATGGCTGGACACGGAGCAGGTGCTTCGGTCTTGATGGTGTGTGAAGTCAGTGGGCAACCTTGTTTTGCTCCCAGTGGTGTCTGCTTGGCTGTGCAGCCAGTTTTCTGGTTGATCTTTTCCTTCCGTCCATGGAGAGTGGGGTGGAGGCAAAGGGCCGCCGAGGAGGAAGCTGGTCAGCCGCCCTTGCAACACGCTGTGAGCCAGCTGTGAGCTGAGTGTCCTCAGGGCCCTTTCTGTCCTGTCTGGACTCCAGAGCAAACAGATAAGGAGGATGCGCCTCACAGTCGTGCCATGATCAGAGGGCAGGTTTCTGAGGTCTTGGGAGCTGCAGTCGATACCACAGCAGAGCCTTCTGTGCACGGGGGGCATCTTGTCAGGGGCGGGAGTGGAGGTGGGGGATAACTTAGGCAGGATCCTGCCCCAGGTAAGCCCTTTGATTTACCGTCTGGCATCCGGCTCCCAGCCACAGGTCTGTTCTCCTGCTTTTTGGGCAAATCTGCCTGGCCCAGAGCAGCTGAAATGGGAGGAGTGTCCTGCGGGTGCTGAGTGGAGCTGGGAGGGAACAGACACCTGGGAACTCAGGAGTGGGGCTGGAGGGCTGGAAGGAGTGCAGTGGGGGCAGGGCCCTGAGCACCAGCACCACCACCCCCAGCAGGCCCAGCAGGCCTCTGAGCAGACCTGGGTCTTTGCCTGTCACTGAGGTTGTCTGGTGCTGGGGGAAGAGACCCTGAGACCCTCTAGGGAGGCCCATGAGGGGGGGTCGACTGGCATGTGTGCAGCCAGAGAGGAGGGTGTGGAGCCTGGACGTGGCTGGTGACGGGAGGTGGAAGGAATCTGTGCTTGATCCTGCCCTGGACCTCCATGGAGTGACATTTGTTGGCATGAGGATCTCAGCAGGGTGAGGATGATCGGACCCAGCCCAGACAGTTTGAATCTGAGGTCTCTGTAAGGTCCAGGAAGAGAGGCATGGACTCGGGAGAAGCTCTGGGGTGAGAGAGAAGGCCCCAGCTTAAGGCAGTGGGACCTCAGCCTGCAAGAGGATGAGGAGGTGGGGAGGGAGGTCCAGGAGGCCCGCAGAGGAGAGGCTGGGCGATGTGGTGTCCTCGGGAAGGTTCAGGGTAGGAGATGTGAGCTAGTGGCAGTGGAGGGTTCTGAGTCTGAAGGTCAGGGGCGGGAAGGTGAGCCTCCCATAGCCTTTCTTCTGTGAAGTAGGTCGTGTTCAAGGTGGGAAGGGCAGAGGGGAGCAGAGCTTTGGAGTGGATGGAGCCCAGACGTAATAGGTATCAATGGACAAGGGTGGGTGTGGCATGTGGTGGTCTTGGTAGGATGGAGTGGAGAAGAGGGCCCAGCTGTTTGCCACCATAGTGGACAAAACAGGAAGAGAGGGTGATGTGGGGTCTGGCGGGTGGAGCCGGTGTGCAGTTCTTCTTCTGAGGCGCCCAGTCTGCTCTGCCGAGGGGAGGGCAGAGACCGCCCCACCCACTGTGTGTTGTGTCAATGCTCTGGGTAGACCAGAGCTGCTGGGGTTCTTCCACTGAAGTCTCATCTCTAATACTTTTTATTTAATGTCAGGTTAGAGACTTTGAAGACGCCCTTACCAGAGTATACGGAGTGATACCCAAAATCCAGTGCCTCCCGCCAAGACAGGTCAGATGTGCCATATTTCATCCTTTCTGTGTCAAGAAGACAAGTCTTACTTTTCTGACAGCCTGTCTTCACCACAGGCTTCCAAGGGCCAGGGTTGCATTTGTGCTTGTGTGTGTGTGTGCACTGGTGTGTGCAGATGTGTGTTCACAGAGGTATGTCTATATGCACACGTCTCTGTGTGCGTGTGCCTGTGTGCTTGTGTGTGTGCACAGGGGGTGTGTCTATGCACACATCTGTGTGTGCGTGTACCTATGTGTGCACTGGTGTGTGCTTATATGTGTGCACAGGGGTATCTGCATGCATGCGTCTGTGTGTGTGAGACTGTATGCTTGTGTGTGTGTGTGCAGATGTGTGTGCACAGGACTGTGTGCACATGTCTGTGTGTGCATGTGCAGGTGTGTGCGTGCAGGTGTGTGCATAGCTGTGTGTGTACAGGCATGTGCTGTGTGCATGTAGACACGGCTCTCTGACCATATGTGAGATGGGCTGGGGCTTGTTTTCTTGTTTGTCCCTGACAAGAATATTCTGATCTGGACAGAAGGTGGAGAAGGGAGCAGTTATACCGGAGTCCCTGGTGTACAAATGAGACAGGTCCTATGGGTTTGTTCTTATGTTGAATTTGTGTATAAGTTGGAACAGGTGCATTTACCTATTACCTGGTATAGCCTCCGATCATAAGTGTGAGTGGTACATGGGTCGGATGTTTGTAACTCAGGGACTGCCTGCAGCTGAAACTCCCACTAGACATTTGTGAGTGTTTATGCTGCTTGTGTCAGTCATTTAATTACCTGTCCAAGTTGCAGACAGATGTGTCTGCTAACTGCTGCTGCTGCTCACGTTTCTTCAGCAGCAGGGAGCCACGCACCTGTTCACCCGCAAAAATCACTTGTAAAATCCTGTGTATGCAGAGGTGTCTGTGCACAGGTGTGGACAGTGTTTTCTGCTTGTGAATCTTTTCTAGGACAACGGGTGCCAGGCTGGGCTCTGGAGGTGGCTGGGAGACCCAAGCCCCAAGCAAAGCTCTACTGTCCCAGCCCCGTCTCCCTCACCTCAAGCCTCCCCACACAGCTCACCCAGCCACCTGCTAAACCAGGAGGTCTGTCCCCAGTGCGTAAAGTCTCAGATCTGGGCCTCTGCTTTAGTCACCTCACAGTTAGTTCTGAAACTACTTTATCATAACCCCGTGCTGATCGGTCAGTGTCCAAACTCTAAAATATCTCTTATTTTTGATGTTTAGGGTGAGGACGCACAGACAATAGGTCAGATCGAGCTTTGCCTGACCAAGGAGGACCAGCAGCTGTGCAACTGCTCCGAGCCAGGGGGACTGCTACCTCCCACCCAGGAGGCCTGGCTGGCCAGGGCTGCTGAGAGCCGGGGGCTGAGGGTCTGTGAAGATGGCCCAGTCTTCTACCCCCCACCTAAAAAGAGCAAGCGCTGATGCCCAAATTTGGAAATAATTATGTTTTAAAGCACAAACCACTGCTTTCTGAACACTCCAAAGTGAAGCCTCTTGTTTCTAATTCTTTCATAAATAGCAAGCCTTTTGTTGTTTTGCTTTTTTCCTTTAATGCCTGTGAATCGATTTTTGTTCCTGTAGAAATGGGCCGGATGTAGAGCTGGTGGAGAGAAAGGGGCCTCCCACGCCTGAGGCTGCTTTGTGTGTGTGACGGAGTGGTCATTGTCCAGCCCCTCCCCATCTTAGAAGATCACACAGGGGCCTGGGTGTCCGGGGCCTGGGGTGTGCGGGCTGAGGGGACCACCCTGCCTGAGTGTTCCTCACAGAGCCTTTGCCCCCATGTGGGGTCTCCTCGGGAGAGGGGCTTGGCTCACATGGGAGCCCAGGCCGGTGCCCCAGTGCCCAGGGCTGCTCTAGCTCAGGGTTGGGTTCCACGTGGCCAGAGACCCCAGGACAGGGTCCCCTTGTCAGCATCTCCCTTGGAGCGGGCGCAGGATGTCCTTGGAGGAGGGCATGTTCTCCTGCTCCCAGGGGATTGAGTCTCAGGGCATCCACCCCGCTGCCCCGTCCTGTCAGTGATGCCCTTCTAGGTCACTCTTGTTCCCTGTGAAAGACGCAGGTTGGTTTCTATCAGGCCTGGCTTCTCAGAATGCCGCCAGATCAGCCTGCTAGTGAGTATTTGGAAACGGAAACGTGGCCCCAAGTGCAACCTGACACCTTCAGGTGGTGTGTTCTGGAACCCCAGAAGCCCTCTCCTCCTGGGCTCAATGGCATGGCTCTCCCACCAGTGACGCTGCCTCGGGCGGCGGGATTTCACCCGGACTGGGAGCGGGTCTGGGCAGTGGGCACTCTCTGTGCCTTATTAAAACTAACTTTTACCATTGGCGTCTGTTCTTTTGAGATTTTTTTTGTTTGTTTTAGTCAGGTTGATAGTATCCTATTTTAAATAACATACTCTTAAAACACAACTATGTGTCAGGCGTTGTGTTCCGCCCTTAGAAATATTTAACGCTCAGAAAGTGATATTTTCAGAATATCTTTTTTAAAATCAGCTATATGAATATATGTGAATGGACTCACTTTCCATTTAAAAATGTTTTCAAGTTGACTCAAACCAAAGCTCAACTTCATGATGTCTATAGGATGGATGCACATCTGAAATATGCTGCTCAAAGGGGTGGGGCAGCCCCATATGCCGGAGGTGGCAGGTTCAAGCCCAGCCCTGGCCAAAAATTGCAAAAAAAAAATAATAATCATAAAAGAAAAATGGAATATGATTCAAAAAGGCAAAACATACAGAGAGGAGCAGAGATCTACCAGGCAGATTGGGGGGGGGGGGGGAGGAGAAGGCCAGGGTTGCAGTCTTGACCCTGGAGTGTGCGTTGTGTTTACACTGCCCCACCCCAGGTTTGGGGGGAAGGGGGGGGGCAGAGGGCCCCTGCCGCAACTGATGGGGGGCGGGTCCGCACTGGGCAGGTTCCTGAGACAGGTGCTAACACCTGGCCCTGCTTCCCCAGTGCTGGGGGCAGCCAGTGTGGCCTGAGGGTCCAGTGTCTCCATGTCCTCTCAGTCCCTGGTCTAGGACGTGTCCCTTGGCTGTTCTGAGTGCCTGCGGTCTCCAGTGTTTTCTGCTGACTTACCAGCCAGGCATGTCTGCTTTCTCCTGCTCTGATGTTGTGCTCTGGGTGCTGGTGAGAGGACATTGATTTTACTAGTGGAGTGACAGGTCTCCTGCCTCAGCTCCACATTCTCAGGCATTGTCCTTGCTCAGCGTGAACTCTATGCCTGGGACCACTTAAAAGATGGATGTTCATTCTATTGAGTTGTTTTGCAAGTAAACAGCTCAAGGCTAGGGTTGCACCTTTATTTCAGTAAGAGCCAGTGGGTGTGAACAGCCTCCCATTCTAATTGCCATTTACTTCACAGCGTGGTGGGTCCAGGAAGGGAGCAGTTGGTGGTAAAGCTCCCCAGACATCTGAAATCTGCCTTTGTGTTTTTTTAAACCAGCCATTTTTTCAAAAGCAGGACAGGTATTGTACTAGTATGAGCATTTTTTTTAGAATAGATGGCGCCCTGTCGAGGGGTGTGGGCGGCTCACCCCTTGCAGGGTCTGCTAAGTGGCACAAAGTGTGGGAGGTACTGAATTGTACTGATGTTACTCTGTGGGCCTGGGGCGCAGTGGCAGGTAGAAAATAAGTGCTTGGATTGAACCAAGAAAGGACAAGGCAGTGACAACCCTGGGACCCCAAGGAGAGGAGCGGTGCGGTCAGGGAGCCTGAAGTCTCAGACTGCACCTGTGTCAGTGGACTTGGAAGCCTGGGGATGGAGGGAAGATAATCAGCAAGAGAAAAGCGATTTCTGTGAAACCCTTCAACCCCTTCTCAGAGGCGCTGACCCTGGACCCCAGAGTCTTTCTCTGTTGCTTTAGAGGGGACAGCCGCTCCTGTCCAGGGTGCTCTATCACCTAGAATGTGGCACCTGTGACTAGTAATGTATGGCCATGATGTGAGTGAACTGTCTCAGGCCTTGTATCATATCCAGAAACAGACATTTTATCTTCCCACTGAGACATTGCCCACCTCTATCTCAGCAAATGACATCAGCCATCCACTTTTATTCCCAGCAGAAACCTCAGCTTGAACTTGGAACATTGTTTCCCTTCAGTCATGAAAAGTACCAATTATTTTCTTCTTTCTGAAACTTATTTCATGACCTCAGAATGCCCTGTCTGGACCGTGCCTTGACTCCCACCCAGCCTGTCACCAGTCTGAGCCCAGCACCTGGTCTGTGCCTTGCCCTGTAAGCAGCCAGGGCTCTGTGCCTGTGAGCTGAGTGCAGCCCTGTGTGGCAGACCAGGGCTGCCCTGAGTTCCAGCCATGGCCTCCTGGTCTTGAAGGGTCTGGTCAGGGTTGCCTGCACTCTGTTGTTTGATGGCCTGGAATCCTCTAGTTTAGTTTTCATAAATACTTTAACACCCAGATTCACTGTCAACCATTAAGAATGTTTTACAGAGTCTTAGCTCTCTGCCTGTGTGTTCCCAGGAACTGGGGCCATTTCTCTCTGACAGCTCTTGCTATGTTGCAGGGTAGGTGAGGGCTGGAGGGTGCAGGTGAGGGGTGGACAGCACAGGTGAGGGCTGTCCAGAGCAGGGGGTGGGGTGGGGTGGACAGCACGGGTGAGGGCTATCCAGAGTGGGTGTGGGCCCAGCATATCTGTCCTTAGACCAGGAGCTGCTCTACTGATTCCTCCACGCTTGTCTCTGCACATCCTCGGAGACCCTCTTCTGGCACCAGGGAGAGGGAGCGGGTACACGGAGCCCTTCCTCTTGGAGCTGACACCAGTGGAGAGAGTGACAGACAATGAACAAGGAGGATGGCTGGTGCATTTAATAACGATTAGTTGGGTGAGGACAGGGAGGTGGGAGTGGCTGGGGTTTGTAGGACTGGACAGGGTCAGCAGAGTCTGCAGCTCATGGAGGAAGAGTCATGTAGGGCCTTGACGGGCACCGTCACTCTCACAGGGCTGGGTTTCATTCAACTTGCTCCTTGAATGCCCCATCACGTCTGAGTCCTGTTAGCTGTAAGCCAGAGCTCTCTAATTATTAGTGAATAAACAATAAAAAAGGAGGGATAGGGCAGCGCCTGTGGCTCAAAGGAGGAGGGCTCTGGCCCCATATACCAGAGGTGGCGGGTTCAAACCTGGCCCTGTCTAAAAAAAAAAAAAAGAGGGATGGGCCTGGTGACGCTGCGGCCCCAGGGAAGATGTTAGCTTCTGGCCACACCCCGACCAGGGAAACACAGACTGTCTTCCTTTCTTGAGTGTTTATGTGAACTTGGATCAGCAATAAAAGTAACTGCATCCAGGTCCTGAGACAATTAAAAATGGTAGTGGGAACATTTTCCCAAAATTAAACCATATTGACTATATTCCTCACGGCAGAGGGCTGATGAATAGTTAGGGAGAAGTTGAGAAAGCTGCTTTTCCTCACAAGATCAAGCTTATAAAAGGAATTGACCAGACCAGGATCACAGATTTCAAATCAGTATCTGTCTTTCTGTAAGAAGGTGAGTCTGCTGCATCATTTTTAGGGTGAACTGTACTTTCTACAGACGGGCAGTAGCTTGGATTTCCTTATCCTGAGCAAAATCCTTGACAGACTATAAGAAATGCTGCAATTTTATGTAAATTTTTGTGATAGGAATTCTGAATTCTTTTTTGAGTGACAGTAATAAGTATTTTAAACAAAAGGGACAGAAATAGCACGTCAGGCTCAGATAATATTAAGTTTTTAAAATGTTTGGGATGGATGAGGTTAAGATTCATTTATATTGATTTGCTTTTAGCATTTCAGGCCCATTCAGCTCTAATCCCTTCACAGTCCTTTGATTTCAGGGAGCAGGAGTTGCATAGTAGGTTTTCCTGGTCCCCGATAAGTCCCAGAGCTAACTGGTCTCTGTGATGTGGTGGGGCACAGCTCGCTGACGGTGAGATGTGGGGTATGGACGTTGTTAGCCCTCACTGTAGCAGGACAACCTGGCCTCCTCAGTGTGAGAGTTAGAAGTCCGTGATCATGTTTATGGATATTCCTTTCATGTTTGTAATGACATCACTGACATAAACACATAAACGTGATATACACTTAGTTTGTCAGTTAGAATTCTTACAGTTATAGACAACAAGAAAAAAAGAATGCTAAAAACAAAGGGAATTGCCTGGCTCAAGTTCTCAACTTCTGGTTTCAGGTTGTCAAACTAAATGACAAACAGGGACGATCTCTCTAAAAGAAAATGATGTCCACAGGCGAGCAGGGCACTGCCCTGGAATGTGGATGCCACAGGAAACTGTTCTACTCCAGAGAGGTGAAGGGAAGGAAGACAAATGGTCTTAGGAAATACGGTAGGATTGCATAATCATCTTGAGATAATTATTTTGGGCTACAAGGATCAATAACAAAGGTGATGCCAGCCCACTGTTAGACAGTGCTGGGAAGACGTCCTCACACAAGTGTTTCTTGTGTAAAGCTGCGGTGGCTTTTATGCAAGGTTTCAGAGAGCGTTTTGTTGCTAGACACACAATCATCAGAACGCTCCCCTCGCTGCCTCCCTGGGCTCCGCGGCAGGGTTTTCTCAGCATCAGTGATTACATCTTGGTTCTGACAATGTGCATATTTTCCCCTTTTGATCGAGATCTTGCTCCAAAAGCATCAGTGATCAATCACCAATCACTCTCTTAAGGTCTGATGTCCCTGAGCGCTGATCCGGCCACCCTTGGAGGGAGTGAATGATGGTCGGGAGTCAGTGTCAAAACCCTTTAGCCACATTTGAGCAACAAGGGAGTGACTGCAAGGCTAAGTCTGCCTTGAGTCCATTCCCTGTCCACTGTGCCTCCCCATAGACTCCCCGTCAGCTCAGAGTGAGTCCATTCCCTGTCCACTGTGCCTCCCCGTAGACTCCCCGTCAGCTCAGTGAGTCCATTCCCTGTCCACTGTGCCTCCCCGTAGACTCCCCGTCAGCTCAGAGTGAGTCCGTTCCCTGTCCACTGTGCCTCCCCGTAGACTCCCCGTCAGCTCAGAGTGAGTCCGTTCCCTGTCCACTGTGCCTCCCCGTAGACTCCCCGTCAGCTCAGAGTGAGTCCATTCCCTGTCCAATGTGCCTCCCCGTAGACTCCCCGTCAGCTCAGAGTGCTGGGCAGCATTCTTTTGTTAGAATTGCACTTCTGAAAAAATTTGATAAGTACAACAAAGTTTAAAAAGGGAAAATACAAAGCAAAATTAATAATAATATGACAAATCTTTGCATAATCGTTTTGAGCCATGATTCTGGGTTTAAAAGTCAATCAACTGAATAAGTCAAATAACCACAAGGAATTAGGTGAGACCTCTTACAATCAAGTGGCCTGTTTTCTTATTTTGCACACATGTGTCTTAACTTTCCCGAGGAATTTATCCAGGTGCAACATGTAGTATTAGCAATAAACAGACCTTCTTCCACAGACAGATAGTAAAAGACCTCTTAGCTCAGGCTCTGTTAAGTCACCAGCAGAAGGTACCAATTGTGAGATTTCAGTTACACCATTGTCCTGTGAAGAAGACAGGCATTGGGGACTGAGAGTGCAATATGGAGTCCTGTGCCATCATCTTGGGGAAAGCTGTTGACAGCATGAAACCAACTCCCCGTCCTGGTCTGCAGCATCAATATCTCTGGTTATGGCACTGGGCAGTTTGCTGAACTTTCCTTGTGCCCCATATACCAGTTGTGATACTGGTTCCTTAAAATTCAACTTATAGTGAGGGCAGTGCCTGTGGCTCAAAGAAGTAGGGCACTGGCCCCATGTGCCAGAGGTGGCGGGTTCAAACCCAGCCCTGGCCAAAAACTGCAAAAAAAAAAAAAAAAAAAAATTCAACTTATGGCGATTTAGGAACAGTTTCTGTTTTAGGTAATTCTATGAAAGAAAGTTGGGCAGGAGGAATCTAGAAGAGTTCAGATTTTCGTGTATGTTTAGAAAATAAGAACTTGAAAGCAGTGCATAGGCCCACAGTCTAAGAACAGGTGTGTAACAGTCTTTCTTTAAGAAAAAAAAAAAAAAAAAACATAACTTTTTCTCCCTACATTGACCACAAGGGAATCTCAAATTTTAAAACCTTTTGAGGCTAGGAAGCCAAAGAAGTTCGACTTTAGATTTTACTAAGGGCCTTAAGTTTCCTGGGCCTGCCAGGAAGTGACAATCTCTACTCAGTCACTGTGAGGCTGGGGACACTTGCCCATTCCCTACCATGCAGCTTTAGTCAAAGCCTGGACAATGTAAACAGTATTTCCAATTATATCTTGCTATAAAGAGAGAACAGATGTTTATGGAACTTATAACTATAAACTAAGTCATAAAAAATAAGAATACTCACAAAAAGTTTCTGAAGTTTGCTATAATCAAGTAGGGATAAAAAGCAAATGATATAGTCAAATGAAGGGACCCCCCCAAATACAGAGGCCCCCAAATAGAGTGACCCCCAAATAGAGCAGCCCCCAAATCAGATGTTCCACCTAGGAAAGGTCAATGGGCCAACCCCCACCCTTCCAACCTTTAAAGCCCCATCCATCATCGCCCTCTTGCCAATTTCCTTCTCCAATTCACTCACCCTGACCAGGGTGGAAATAAAAGCCTATGTTCCCCACACAGACCCTGGATTTTGTTTTCCTTTAGTTTTGAGGAATGATTTAGGTCTTTGATCTCAGCAAATGCTTCCACCTTTGTTCACAAAAGTACGTTTTACCAAATTGCCATAGACTATAGATAACTTAAGAGAGATAACTTAAAATTCGCTTAAATGTGAAGAACAAAACATTTAGGTAAAGAGCTGGCAATGTTTTAAATAAAAGTCATAAAAAAATCACATATTTAATATACATTTGCTTGATCTTGATTAGCAGTTTCCTAAACTTTGTTTCATCCGAGTTCTAGAAATTTTTATATAGTCTATTGATCTTAAAGTCATCAGAAATCTGTGTTCAAGGGAACTTGTTAGTGTCCTTTCCATGAAAAGCAACTTTGGGCCATAGCTGATGAAAAATACTCCGTGAGAAAAATCAAAATAATAACTGTGGATGACAAAAACTTAGAATCACCATGGTTAAAAATTTGATGAAAGTTCACAACTGACAAGAAAATTTAGTTATTTTTATACATACAGAACCTTAAAATGACAACCAGAATCGTGACCGACAGTGTCCCATCAGGACCAGTGGACTTCATTTCCCGTGGTGTTTAAAATGCTTCAGGAACGTATCCATACAAATGTAACTTAAACAGGATTTAACCTGACGGCCAGAATGATGCCGATAGCATTAGATTTCTAAAAGTTTATGTAATTCTCAAAATATTCATATCAATAACATACCCATAATATAACTGAAATTAGATCTAGTATCACTTATTATGTGACAGTGTTTCCCACATAATTTACCAAAAAGGCTAATCATTTAATGTCTCTACAAGCTGGAAAATACATTATTTGATGCTCTCTGGGGGCCAAACTGGGAAACCTCGAAGTTAATTCTAGGTAAAAAGACTTCATTTAGGATTTTGATCCCAGGGAAGTCTGCCAGAGAAGTCAAAAGGTTTAAAATACTTGATCAATACAGAATCACAGGTCATTGTGAAATAATATTGTTCATTTAACCAGCATGATAATCAAAACACAGAAAGTTCCATGGATTTAAAAACTTTAACCCATTCAAGGCTATGTTAACCAGTCTGATGAAAAGTATTTCAAATTGTTTATAAAACCAGCACATTGTACCCCATAATTGCATTAATGTACATGGCTGTGATTTAATAAAAATGTTTTAAAACTCAGTTTTCCTAAGTAATCTGAAGCCTAGTAAAGAAAACAAAGGAAATTATCTTCGTGGGATATAAATCCTTTGCTTTTGTAGTTTGTTTTCTTGGGCAGTTAGAGGAAGAGTGAAGAAAAATCTCTTGCAGTGTGTCCTGCTCCCGAGGGAGGTTTGTTCACAACATCCTTGCCCCGGCCCGCGGGGCTAATTCAACAGGGACCTAGGGTAGGGGGCGAGGGAGTGAAAAAGACAAGAGACACAAGGAACGAGAGCAAGACAGGATTCTGATCAAGCTCTGAAACACTTTATTTTTTAACAGCTATATAAGCACAAACAAAAGAGGAAGTGTGCTGGGGGTATGAGAGGGTGGGGAATTCCCGGTGGCAGGTGCGGTTATCTTAGTTCCTGAACGGTCAGAATGTTTTTCTCACCTGTCTGGTTGTAATTGATTTGGTCAGAATGTTTTTCTCACCTGTCTGGTTGTAGCTGATTTTTCTAGAGTGAACTCTTTCTTAAGCTTTGGCTCCCGGCAATCCTTAGGAGTCCAGCCGGATGAAATGTACTTGAATTTGATCAGATGCAAGAACGGGTGTCCAGGCTGTCAGTGTGCCCCAGTCACACAGGAGTGTTAGTTCTGAAAGCTGGTGCCTCGGCCAGGGGCACAAGTGGTTTAGAAACAGATGAAGATGTGAAGTTTTCTGGTTACACAGAACAACCCGACCATCAGGGAAAGCCCAGCATTTCTAACTTGAAGCAGAATCCAGTCCTGCTGGGGAAAAACACTGTTTTTCCAGGCCACCAGATAAACACTGCAGTGTCAGGTCACAGCAGTAGTATCAGAACCAGAGAAAAGAATTACTGGAGCTGATGAAAATGTTGATGAAATGAGTCATCGTCCCAGGTCTTCTCAAGGGGAGAAAGAGCTGGTAGCAGTGAGGACGGCTTGCATGTTAGGGAGTGTGAGACTCAGCAAAGATGAAGTTACCAATCTTGGCTTAAGAAACGAAAAAGAGTGGAAAAGACAGCGTTTGTAACCTGAAGCTAGGAGAATTAAACGTACCTCAGGAAGAAGGGTGGCAGAAATAGAAACTGAAGATTGCTATTAAAAATTTTTTTTAATTAAAAATCAAAACCTCATGTAATTTTATAAGAGCAAATCAATCTTCCGAGAAGATGTCTGACTGTGCCCATAACTCAGCAGCTAGGGTGCCAGCCACATACACCCAGGCTGGTGGGTTCGAGCCCGGCCTGATCCTGCTAAGCAACAATGACAACTGCAACAAAAAAATAGCCAGGCGTTGTGGCAGATGCCTGTAGTCCCAGCTACTTGGGAGGCTGAGGCAAGAGAATCGCATGAGCCCAAGAGTTTTAGGGTGCTGTGAGCTGTGACACCATAGCACTCTACGGAGGGCAACATAGTGAAACTCTGTCCCCAAACAAAACAAAGCAAAACAAAAAATTCAGTCTTTAGAAAAATATGAACAATTTCCTTCTAATGATAGCCCATTTGGTCGCACACAAAATCGCTTTCATGAACTGACCCTTTATGGAGCTTTGCTATCTGCCCAGGTGTCTACGACATACGATATTTGGACTTCCTGCTCTGCCCCGAACTTCCTGTTTATCATACCCAATCATTTTGCTTTAGGACAAAACTTTGTCACACAAGATTCTTTCTCATACAAACTTATTTTCTTTTCTTTCTAATCTTCCTTACTAAAAATACACTTTCATACCCATAAAGTTTTTCACCTCTCTCTCCTACTTCACCAATTTCTTATATAATGATTCCATTTTCTGCCTTCTAAATCCATATTTTGAAACAATCTTCCGAAGTAGACAAAATTATTATTTTTTCAATAAAGAACACATTTTAATGTATTTAAAAATACAATTTCTTGGGTGGAGACTATGGCTCAAAGGAGTAGGGCGCCGGCCCCATATACCAGAGGTGGTGGGTTCAAACCCAGCCCCAGACAAAAACTAAAAAAAAGGTTAAAAAAAAAAAAAGGAAGTGTTAAAAATACAATTTCTTTTTTTAATCAAAAATACATCTTTTGTATACTTTATATGCAGAAATAAATGTATTAAAATTGTGACTATTAGTAACTTCAGTTTTTAGCAAGTAATTTCAAACTGTCACATGCCAGTATTTTATACATGAGAACAGTTTTATAACTTTTACAAATGGGTTTCCCCGTAACACAACTTTTATGTGTATTAATAGACCCAAATGTATTTAGTATTTCTATAAAATTTAAGAATCCAACAATAAACTTACATTTATGTTCAGCAATTTTAGTTTTTACCTTACTTGGAAATGAGCCAAGCATTTAATCAATGTCTATTATTTAATTTAGCATAACTTTAAGATTTCAAATTACATAAAATGTTCACTATAAACATTTATCTGTTCACTTTTCCCTAATTTGTTTTTCACAATTTAGATTGCCTGTGAAAACTGAGATGTTAGACAAAGTTAATCTTACAGTTATTTTTATTAACAATTTGTGTAGTCTGTGTCTATCAACTATTCATCTAAATAGGAACCTTAAAGTTGAGGCCCAAGTGGCTCATGCTGATAACACAAGACTCTGGGAGGCTAAGGCGAGAGGACCCCAGAGGAGTTTGAGAGCAACCTAAGCAAGAGGACACCTGTCTTTACTAAAAATAGAAAAACAGGCCGGGCATTGTGGTGGGTGCCTATCATCTCAGCTACTGGGGAGGCTGAGGCAAGAGGAACACTTGAGCCCAAGAGTTTGAGGTTGCTGTCAGCTGCTAGAACACCACTGCACTCTACCGGGGGACACGTTAGAGTGGGTACAGGCGATTGCATTAATGTACACAGCTATGATTTAACAATAAAAAAAAAATTTAAAAAAATTAAAAAAAACATTAAATTTAAATCCATGAATATTTTTCTGCTAATTCAGAAGACATAGCTATTTGTATTAAATCTCTAGTATTAAATTAGTCTTACTTATCAAAGAGCTGCAAAAACTAAGATTGTCTTCTTTTAGGTTTTGTCTACAGTTTTGTAACTATTGTGTTAAACCCTGATGCCCTGTGGGGGGTGGACCTGCCTAAAGGAATCAACCTTTACCCTCTCCCACCAGATGTCCCACCTAAGATAGATGAATGGGTCGACCCCTACCCTACCCCACCAGAGTCCCACCTGGTAAAGGTAAATGGGCCACATTTACCTGGCCTGGGAGTGCAAGTGTCTGCCACCACACACACACCCAGGAAAGGCAGTGCCCCCACTACCACCTTCCCGACCTTTAACCGCCCCCCCCCACTCTGTTCGCCATTACCCACATGTAGATTTCTTCCTGGTTGGAAATCTTACCCCACCTGCACCCAGGTGGAACAAAGCCATCTTAATTGCACAAACTGGGCCTCTGTTTCCTTTCACCTCACATCTTGGCATAATCTTTCATCTTTGGCTCCATAACCTTTCGCTGATACCTTAAGACACCCAACAGAGACAAATGCAAAATGGACCAGTGAACTCAGGTAAAAACGTATGCTGACAATTCTGAAAACACTTTTTCTTTTATTTTACCAATGATTTTAAAATTTATTAAAGATTAATATTCACATGAACTAAAAGGCATTTGAGTTAATTACTATATAGTTTATATGAACACTCATTTATTTAAATTTCAACACACAGAGACTGTTTTATGAATATTTTGTAAATAAAGATACATTAGCTATAATTTCCCAGTTTCCCTATGTATGGTGACTTTTGGGACCTGTTCACATGGCTAAACTTTATTTGTCCTGGTTGGTAATCTATTGAAAGCTGTGGATCAAAATTTTGGGGAAAGTAGTTTTATTATCCGATGAAGAGGGTCTGGCTGCCTGCCATCGTCAGCCAATATGCAGGGATGGGGACAGGGCCGCTGAACTTTGTCAGATGGCTGGGATTCCGGAAAACAGTGAGAGTCAAGAGTCTATTCTTACATTTCTGAAATTACAGCTTTATACATTTTAACCTGTTAGCCCTTTGTTATGGTGCAGGAGATGAGACCACCAGACAACTTGAATAAGCCAATAGGAGTCTTTTATTAAGACTGGCCAGCCTGACTGCCCCCTTAAGTCAGAGGAGCAGCCATGTCCAGCTTGGGGGCAGAGTTTTTATAGGGTAACCCATGCAGGCTAAAAAACAATACAACCGGTATGTACAGAAGCAAATTTATGGCACATACGGTTAATAACAGTTACTGGTCAACTAGTTAGCAAGAAAAATATTTTTTAGAACAATGGAGTCAGCAGGACTCCAAGGTGCCAGTTGCGCCACCAAGGAGGCCTCATCCTGTTTTCCTAATCTTTGCCCCCTTACCTCATCCTTCTTGTTTTACTTTCCCCAGTTGTTGGTAAGGGGGTGTCAGTGCTGGTGGGCTGAGTCCCCTTTTGGCCCACCATCTCACCTTATCTTAAACAATAATCAGTATAATCCATGACCCAAAACAACATTCCAGTTCAAAAGTCAATCTCCTAAATCAATCCACCTAAACAACTTAAGAGAGGCATCTTTGGGGTGGGAGCTATATTTACAAAACAATAAGAATTGGGAGGCCAGGGGGAAGGTCAGGCAGGACCTAAACAGACCGACCACACCAGCTGAGTCATGTCTGCCCAGCCCAACAGACTCCATCTTATTCTCACTATGTGGGCTTTCAGTGTGGTAATTTTTTTTAATCTCTTTTTCTAAATCATTTTTTTCCAGTTTCAAATGAATTTAGGATTAAATGTTGAATGTTTACATTTTAGCTTGGACTTGGGTAATTATGGAAGAAAAACAACCTCCCAGCGGCCTTGGATTTTCCGTAACTGCCTTTTGTTTGCCAGCCTCGTTTGCTTGACTAATTAATGCAGGACGAAAACATTTCAGCAGTTTTCTTTTCCGCTTTTTAGCTTTGGCCCCTGTGTGGCAGACAAAGCAATTTCGTGCCAAAGATACTTACAGTGTTGCTCTGAGCTCAAGATTTTGACATGCTTTATCTGAGAGCTTAATTTTCATAAACATCTAGTTCTTCCCTTTTAGACTTTCAATCCTTTAATTAAGTATTTCATCACCCTGAACAACTGTTGGTCAGGAAAACCTAAATTTACATTAAAAGGGATGACTCTTAGATCTAGATTATTAGGTTACCATGGAGCTGTTATAATTTATAAAGCCATTAATTTGAAAGCCCTTTAAAGCCTTTATTTTTTTTGTTAAATATCTTTGCTGGAATACTGTAAAGCAGCGAGTTCTATCTCAATACATGTACAAAAATCTGTAGGTTCAATGCAGGTAGAAAAGAAAATATAGGAAGATGGAGAACCTAGAAGACTCTACAGGCTAATTCTTTAGTTACCAGGTTTTTGGTAAAGACTTTGAATAATGACCCTATGTGCCCTGAATTTTCCTTGATAAAATTTGCCCCTTAGTTTAAAAATGTGCAGGAGAATAGCTGGTGTCCCAGAAAACTCAGCAAACCTAAATGTTTCAGAATCCCATTTCTTTTCTTATCGATCTCTTGAGAGCAAAGAAAATCCTATAAAGGTTGTCAGAGAATGTCAGTTTGGACCAGTGTTTGAGATGGGGTGACCACCTCCGTCGATTTTAATCAGCCATTCCGTGTCTACACTCTAAAATATTTATTTTTGCTCTAGGAAGATTCTCAGAAACAAGCAAGGGAAAAGAGCCAAATCGTTTACAGATGCCTATAAGCAGACCATAATCACAGCGTTCACAAACATTTCAACTTAGACATGCAAATCAAACAAAATATGAAATAAGGCACACAGAACAGAGATGGTTCCACCAGAAAAGACGAGCCTCAGAGGCAGAACACAATTCTGCAGACAGCACAGGATCCGGACCAGAAAGATGCTTCTCTTTACAGACAAAAGGACTTGCCAAAAAAGACAAAGTCTTTTATCAACCCAGGAGAAATGTAGTATCCTCTACCAAGGCATCCTTATAAACAAACCAAATCCCAAATAATATATAAAAACCTCTATCCAAAAGAGGGAGGCTTGTCCCGAGAGAAGACGCTCCAGGGAGCCAAGGAGTGTTGTGGAAGCAGGTAGCTCAACGAGCTGAAGTGAGGACTGTGCACCAGTTCCAAGAATCACCGATTTCTTCTGATGGCAGACGGGTCTTCAGACCCCACTTCTGGCACCAATTGTTTCAACCCAAATAACAAATAGAGAGGCTCTCTAAAAGAAATGATGTTTGTACAGGAATAGGACATTGCGATGGGAATGTTCTTGCAATAGTAATTACATATGTGTGGAGATAGGAGAACACAAATGTTTTAAAAGGAAATAGGCAGGAGAGTTACATAATTGCATTGACATAATTATCCTTGGCTACAAGAATCCATACCAAGAGTGACACCAGCTGTATATTGGATAGGCAGTTGCTAGGAAGATGTCCTTAAACTCTATAGAAGTATATTTTGTGTGATAACTTTTGTACAAGGTACAATTTTTGTAGTCTTTTTTAATAGTTTTGTTTTCAAGCCTGCAAGCTTCAGAACCCTTCCTTCATGGTTTCTCCAGCTCCGTTTGTCTTTTTTTCTTTCTTTCTTTCTTTCTTTTTTTTTTTTTGATACAGAGTCTCACTCTGTTGCTCTGGGTAGAGTGGTGCTGTGGCATCATCATTGCTCACAGCAACCTCAAACTCCTGGGCTCAAGCGATCCTTCTGCCTCAGCCTCCTGAGTACCTGGGACTACAGATGCCCACTGTAACATCTGGCTAGTTTTTTCTACTTTAGTAGAGATAGGGTCTCATTCTTGCTCAGTCTGGTCTTAAACTCCTGAGCTCTGGCAATCCACTGACCTCAGTCTCCCAGAGTGTAAGGATTATAGCTGTGAGCCACTGTGCCCTACCTGTCATTTTTTTTTTTTTTTTTTTTTTTTTTTTTTTTAATACCAGTGATTCCTCTTTGATACTGACAACTTTGACAAGGTACAGCTGGCTCAGGGGTCCAGCTCAAGTACCCTTCAGTGTGTTCACTTATCTGATCCATCAGTATGTGACCCAGCTCTGGGGCTGCTGTCTCCTTGCAGATGGGGGTCCTGCCTCCCTGCTTGAGCTCGGGCATCCAGGCCAGGCCTCTGCCATCCTCCACTGCCCATGAGTGCTCGTGTTACTGGACCTGAACACCCCAGAAGGAAGGAGAAAAGAGGGAGGGAGGGAAATTTTACCATGCCTCAAAGCATTATAGCGTTTTCAGTGTTAGAATCTGCAAAGCCTGTTCATATGGACGTCCATGTATGAAAATCCTTACAGAAGTTACCGCCAGGCGCCATGGCTCACGCCTGATCCCAGCTCTCTGGGAGGCCATGGTGGGTGGATCGCCTGAGCTCACAGGTTCAAGACCAGCCTGAACAAGAGCGAGACCCTATCTCTACTAAAAATAGAAAATCTGAGGCAAGAGAATTGCTTGAGCCCATGAGTCGGAGGTTGCTGTGTGTTATGACGCCACAGCACTCTACCCAGGGTGACAGCTTGAGACTCTGTCCCAGAAAAAATAAAAACGAAAATAAAAAGAAGTTACAAACTGCTGCAAGCAGTAATGCCAAGCAGAGGAGGGTGATGTCATGTTCTAACAGCTTACACACAAGTAATTATGCCTCATCATCTGCGACAAGGGTCTGTGCAGCATGGGAGAGCCTCATTTCTGGGTAGTTCATGCAGGAGACCCCTGGGGCACTTCCCTGCCAGGAGGCCTGTTGAGCTCCGGCTGATCACTGTCCAGTCAGGTCTCAGAATTTGTACCGAGCAGCTACAACCTTGGGGTGCTTAAAGGGTCCCCATCCTACTGAGTTACAAAGGTGACTCTAGTTTCCTTTATCCTGTATTTTTGTGATGCCATGACAACACTTTAAAAAAATTATTTGTTTCCACATCTCCTGCTTTCTGTGCTGACTGCAGCAGAGAGGAAAGGGAACCTCCATGGAATGCACCTGACCCCAGCAGGAAGGAAAAGGTCAGCTGGAAGCTCTACGAAGTCGTACTGAAGGCAGCTGAGCAGAGCAGAGCCTGTCACCCAGAAGGGAAGGAAAGAGCTCAAAGAAAAGGCTGACCAAACAGCCAGTGTTCCCTCTTGAAGAGCCAGGCAGGGGATGAATGCCCTTGAGCTGGAAGGAGGAACATCACATGGCTGCAAGTGCATTTCTGCTTCCGAGTGCTTGAAGGATGCCATGCAAAGGTGGATGGTGTGCAAAGGTAGACAGTGTGCAAAGGTGGACACAGTGAAAGGTGGACGTCATGCAAAGGTGGATGGTGTGCAAAGGTGGACGGTGTGCAAAGGTGGACGGTGTGCAAAGGTGGACACCGTGAAAGGTGGACGTCATGCAAAGGTGGATGGCGTGCAAAGGTGACGGTGTGCCAAGGTGGACAGCAAGCAAAGGTTGACGGCATGCAAAGGTGGACGGTGTGCAAAGGTGGACGGTGTGCAAAGGTGGATGCTGTGCAAAGGTAAATGGCGTGCAAAGGTGAACAGTGTGCAAAGGTAGACAGCATGCAAAGGTGGACAGTGCGCAAAGGTGGATGACATGCAAAGGTGGACGTCATGCAAAGGTGGATGGCATGCAAAGGTAGAGTGTACAAAGGTGGATGGCGTGCAAAGGTGAATGGCATGCAAAGGTGGACGGTGTGCAAAGGTGGACAATGTGCACAGATAGAGTGTGCAAAGGTGGACGGCGTGCAAAGGTGGAGAGTGTGCAAAGGTGGACGGCATGGAAAGGTGGACAGCGTGCACAGGTAGAGTGTGCAAAGGTGGATGGCGTGCAAAAGTGGACAGTGTGCAAAGGTGGATGGCGTGCAAAGGTGGACGGCATGCAAAGGTGGACGTGTGCAAAGGTGGACGGCGTGCAAAGGTGAACGGCATGCAAAGGTGGACGGCGTGCAAAGGTGGACGCATGCAAAGGTGGACGGCGTGCAAAGGTGGACGGCGTGCAAAGATAGAGTATACAAAGATGGATGGCATGCAAAGGTGGACGGCGTGCAAAGGTGGACGGCGTGCACAGGTGGACGCGTGCACAGGTGGACATCCTGTGAAGGTGCAGTGAGTTTGCCCGAGACCTGGCTAAGGCTGGACCGTGTATTCTGCACCCCACTGCCCTGGTGTGGTGGCGCCAGCGCTTCTCTTCTCAGAGTTCACGTAGCAGCAGGCAGTGCTCCTTTTTACAAAAATCCGCTTGAGTAGGAGACCAAGGAAGTAGATTAGACAGGAGGACTGTTCGGTGCATGCTGGCTCTGCCTGTGTGCCGTCTGATGCTGGTTTCACCCCAGTGAGGAATCTCTCTGGCATGTGCGAGAGGCCCTCCAAGTCCACAGCTAAATGGACACTCAGACTCAGGCCCCATCCTAGCCAGGACCCTCCCGGACCCAACTGTCCCATCTCTGAAACCTGGTTGGTGGGCCAAGGGTGGACACTAGTGACAGCCACTGGGATCTGCCTAGGTCCTTATGGATCCGGGGTCCTCATGGGTGAGCTGCTCATTGCTTTGCACTGAGGCCCTGCTGGGCAGAAGGCCAGAAGCAGAGGGAACCCCAGACACAAGCAGTGGCAGCTAACCTTGTTTTACAGAACAGCCACACTAATCAATAATAGTCATGACTATTTTTAAATTAATAATACTAAGTCAATTGCTCACTAGCATTTGAGAAAGATAGCTACACCAGGTCCCGAAGCTGTGGAGGCAGTTCGGAGGGCAGAGGAGGGAGGATGTAGTGTCTTACCTTAGAATGGAGGACTGGACAGAGTGGGACACTCAGAAAACAAGGGAATGAAAGTCTCTTTGAAATCATTCAGGTTATGAATAAAAAATTGTAGCTTAAGAAATACGGCCACCAGGGATTGGATTAAAGATGGCAGCTGAGTAACAGCTTCCCTGCAACTGGGCACGGCAGTCTGGGGAGACAAGGCTCCAGACATCTCTGGCTGGTGGGATCTGCCTATGATCATCCCTTTGAGGATACAGGGAGCCAGCAAGGGACTTCTGGACCCCAGGAGGAGGACAAAAACAGTGGAAAACTGGCAAGTGGCTGCATGTGCTCGATCAACCTAATCACGCTG
>CAUYPK010086372.1:0-27195 GCA_963574355.1 Loris lydekkerianus | reverse complement strand
TAATTATTTCTCATGAAGCAATCTCCAATAGAATTTTATATCTAATAATGAATTAAACATAACTAAAAAGGAAAATAGGGATTTAAACCTAGAACTTAACGTGTAATCTTTTTATAAAACCATGAAAACATGGCATATTATCCTTTTTTTTTTTTTTTTAAAGATAGGTATCACTATGTTGCCCAAGCTGGTCTTAAACTCCTGGCCTCAATCTCCCAAAGTGCTAGGATTACAGGTATGAGCTACTGCACCTGGCCTGGATTATCTTTGGTATGTAAAACTGATGTAAATACCAGAAATTATATAAAGGAAAAAACATATTCAACTGTATAAAATTTGAAATTTTTTATACAATATAAAATACCATAAAGTTAAAAAAATAAAAATTGCAACTTAAGTAACATTACCTTTAGTATACAAAGAAATATTCAAATAAATAAAAAATATAACCAAATCAATAGAAAAATGGGGATATAAGCTAGCAATTCATCAAATAAATAAACATGGCCAATAAGTGTTTTCTGCCTGTCTAATAGGAAAATCCTTTTAAAAGATTGATAAAGTCTAATCTCAGAGTATGGGGTATAGTGACACTCTAATTCAGTGTATAGCAGTGTATATTTTACACATTTTCTTTAGCACAATCTGGATATAGTGTTCTTCCAATAAATATTTATTGAATACTCATACATGTGGCACTATATGGATGCTGAGAACACAGTGAAGAATGAGACAGATAAAAGAGGAGAAAGGAAATAAATAATGGAACAAATGAGTGAACAAATTAATGTATTATAAAAATAACAAGTACCTACCCTTTGAACCATAAATTTCTTTTATTTTAATAATAAAGTCTTGTTTATTAAAGAAGTCAGATAAGAAACAGAAAAAATAATTGTTAGGTAAGTTTACATGGCATGTAGTTATGATTAACTTCCACTAATTTATATTTCTGTATTATGCTTTCTGTTAATTCCAAAGCATTATATTAAGTACTTTTTTTTTTTATGCTTATCCTCTCAATAAAGCACTGTAACATCATGAATATTTATTTTTGAGACAGAGTCTCACTTTGTCAGCTTCAGTAACTGAGACTATAGGCACCCACCACAACACCAGCTATTTTTTAAAGATAGGTCTTTCATTCGCTGCAGCTGGTCTCCAACTCCTGAGCAATCCACTAGCGTCGGCCTCCCAGAGTATTAGGATTACAGGTGTGAGCCACTGCACCTGGCCACATTAGGAATATTTAGTTGGAGTCATTTTCTAACATTTGAGTATATGCTCTACTGTTAAGAAATCAAGTGTAAGCCTAGGAAACTTAAACTGATTATTTTTTATTTACAAAACATATCTATAAATCCAATAGTTGTACCGGGCTTTTATTTATTTTTGTGTTGAAATTTTATCATTTATGGTTTGTCTCAAGCACAAGATCCTGAGCCACAGGATACCAGGAATGATACATTGTAGTACTAGCACAGTTGCTTTTGCACACTTAAACCACCAATTTTACTTCTAGGAATTTGTTGTAAGAATATAAGCAACAAGTGCACAAATTTTTGTTCAAAATTATTGTCAACATTAAATGTGTGTATTTTTAAAGGAGCTAATGAGTTTTGCTTCTGTATTTGCTTGAAAATACAGACTAGTGCAGTAGTTTACTGCTTTTATTTAGCTAGGGAAGTATGGATTTTCCAGTTCTGCTAATATGTTCACCTCAATTAATCATTATAAAATATAAAACTTTGTTTTCATTTTTCTCTTGTCCCTCTATAATATAAATAATTATAGCATGTTCACCTTAAACAGTGTTTTAAAACTAAACTACAATTAGGCAAGTATATATGTAATTTGCACGTGAAACAATCTAAGTGTTCTCGACAGATGAATGTATAAAGAAAATGTGATACATATTTGCAATTGAATATACTATTCAGCCTCTAAAAGGAAGGAAATTCTGTAACATGCGACAATATGGATGAATCTTGTGACATGCTACATGAAACAAACCAGTCACAAAAAGATACCTATTGCATGATTCCACTTACATAAGGTATCTAAAATAGCCGTAGAATCAAAGAATGTAATGGTGATCGCCAGAGGATGGAGACAGGGGAATATGGGGAGTTACCAATCAATAGGCATAAAGTTTCACTTAAGCAAGGTAAGTTCTAGAGATCTGTTGCACAACATTGCACATATAGTCAACAATAATTATACACTTAAACATTTAAAAGGGTAGATCTCATGTTAAGTGTTCTTACCACAATAAAATAATTTTTTTTAAAGATCTCTATCAACTAATCATAGGATTAAAAAAAAAAAAAGATGTTTTTGTGCAGAATTGTCTGTAACAGCCAAAAATTGAACATAAATGTTTGTTATGAGATTATTTAAATTGGTTATGTTTTACCCACAGATAGCACATGCTACCCTTAATGCTAACCTAGTTTCATCTGTATTGGTTTGAAAGACATTAATGATAATGTATACAGTGAAAATGCAACCAACAGAAGATTGGTCCAGTTAAAATGTGTGTTCATCTAAAAGAAAATCTGGTAACAATAGCTTTCTATGGTTTTATACATTTCCTTACTGCCTAAATTTCTTACAATGAATATACACTTCTTGAGGAAAAAAGCATATCAGTGTTGTGAAAAATAAAAATGTAATCTTTAAGAACTTCATAAGCCATATACCATCAATATATTTGAAATTGCCAACATCATGATACAACTTAGTCATATTTCCTTCAGATTATAAAATTCTGTAAGATTCCCTAGACATAGTTCTGTATTAAAATTTACGTTCTTTTCGCTGTATCTTCCTTTAGGAAGTTTTTTTTGTATCAATATCAATGTTACATCTTTCTAAACTAGCTTTGTTTTGGAATTTAAATGAGTACAAATATTTAATTGCTCAGCCAAATACCAAACACTTCAATTCACAGGCTCTGTGCCTTTGGAACAGATGATTTTGTAAATTAATGGCTCTACAGAGTTCAGAAACATTAGAAGTGTCAAAAAATAAAGATGGATCACAAAAAGCTCTGGAAAATATGTGACTCATACTTCATGCTGACTTTGAAAAGGATGAGAGTATTTACTCGTCATTATGTTTATGTACATATACACATACCTGTTTTTACATATGTATACATGATAGTTCGTGTTTATGCTCAAGGTGTTAGACTTTCACATAGGTTATGCATGTGCTTTACCTGTACCTCCAAGGCCAGCCATATTTGCCTTCACGTTATCTTCAGGAAACCAGCACCAACCTGTCTGCGAAGGGTTTTAGTGTCAGCAGGGCTCCGTTCTGGCCACCTGCCTTGTAGATGGCCTATTTCTGGCAAAAGTACAGAACTGAAGGGCAAGCCCGGCCGCGGCCCAGGAAGTCAGTCGACCAGGACGCACTAGGCACTTCAGCACCACGGACACCGGCAGCCCTGGTCAACGTCCTTTCCCTCCAGGGCGGCCCTCAGCCCACTCCACCCAGCGCGTTACTCTGGGCCCTCAACTGTCACGCGGATGCGAGCTTTTCGTCTCGCTCCCCCGCCAGCCGAGTGAAAGCCTGGACCGAGATGTGTGTCCGCGCTGCGCTTTCACCCGCCCCAACGCGTCTCCTTCCAGCTGGCCTGCGCAGCCCTTCCTCCCTCTTCTCTCCAAAGAGGCCAAATTGGCGCACGTACTACAACGCCCAGAGGACAGTCAGGAAAGATTCGTATTTTCATCCTGGTGGCTGCTGGAAGCTGAGAGGGCTTGCTCTGAGGCTCCGCCGCCACATTCGTCGGTAACTGAGCCCTTCCTCCGCTAATCCTTGCCCTCATCTCTCCTTGCGCAATGATTTCTACAAACCGTTCACTTCCGATGAAAATCTCAACCCAGGGCAGCGCCTGTGGCTCAAAGGAGTAGGGCGCCGGCCCCATATGCCGGAGGTGGCAGGTTCTAAACCAGCCCCGGCCAAAAACTGCAAAATAATAATAATAATAATAATAATTTTAAAAAGAAAGAAAAAAGAAAATCTCAACCCATATAGACTGGCGTTCAAGAGTCAAGAACTAAGAGAGGCTGCCCGCGGTGGCTCACGCCTGTAATTCTAACACTCTGGGAGGACGACGCGGGTAGATTGCTCGAGTTGGAGACCAGCCTGAGCAAGAACCAGATGGCGTCTCTACTAAAAATAGAATAATTAGCCGCGTGTTGTGGCTGGCGCCTGTAGTCCCAGTACTAGGGAGGCTGAGGCAGGAGGATCGCTGAAATCCAGCAGTTTGAGGTTGCTGTGAAGCCACTGCACTCTACCCGGGTGACCAGAGCAAGACTATCTCAAAAAGAAGAAGAACAAGAAGAAGTCATGGACTAAGAGAGTAATAACAAATACAAATTTTGGGTCATATTTCTGAAACTATCCAGCATTTTTTAAAAGTTGTATTTGAAAATTGATCCCATGACGCCAGAGCAACTCACCCATCCTTTCTGGGCAGGGCTCCTGGGAGAGAAGAAAGCAATAGCCCCTGGCTTTAATCATGGACGCTAGAGGAGGGCCCATACACGCGACAGTGCAGGACACGCGTAGCGGGGACCATAGCTGATGCTGACCCTAGCATCTTGGCGTCCGGGTTCCCTAGGATGGCAGCGTAGAACGCTGGAGGCGTCACGGCCTTTCAAGCAGTCTACAGGGCTCCAGCGAAGGCTTGCAAAGGGGTCGAGGCGCTTCGCCCCCAGCCCAGCCCTTAGCCCAAAAGAGTGACTCTGCCCCTTAGATGTTCGCGGCTAAAAACAGGTTTGTGCGGTTCAGGGTCCATTCCCACTCCTTCCCTGTGGGGCGACCGGCGGGCATGGTCAAGGTCCCAGTCCGCCGCTGCCGACCGACCCCCGCGGCCCAGTTACCTGAGAGTCGTGGCGAAGAAAGCGCGCCGGGTGCGCCAGCTGGGGCTGCCGTGTGTGGCACGCCTTGTCCCCCCTCCGAGCCAGCTGCGGCCGCGGAGCGCACTGCCTGGAAACCCAAGACCCCGGTTGCTGAGAGGGGCGCAGCAGGCGCGAACCCTGCGCCTGCGCTCTCCGCTCCCCCGCCCCAACCCAACCGGAGGCCGCGGGGGGTGCCCAGGATTTGTGCCTGGGTTGTGGGACTTCCTCTCCCTGCGTAGTGGGAGGTTCTTAGACACGGAAAACGGTCTGCCCAGCTTTCTGCCTACACGCCCAAAGAGAGAGCTGGTTTGAAGCTTTTGCCTGTCAGCCAGGGCAATATAGTCCTCTGGGAGGGGGCAGGGTAGCAGACTTGGTCCATTTACACCCAGCTGTTTGCGTTTAAAAGTTGCTAGTCGGTTCCTTGGTGATTAAAACTGTGTCCAGCATCCGTAAAGGTCTTCGCATATCCTCGAGTCCACCCTACATTTTACTCATGAAGTCTCTTAGGGAAAGGTCTGCGGAAATGGTTCCTCTGCTTGGGTGTTTGTACCCTAGTACCCGGACGAATAAATGCATCTCTTGGAAATAGACCTGGTCATCAAAGCAATGCATTAGATGGGCACAAGCAGAAAGTGCATAACAGGAGGCCAGGCAAGAAAGGGTGAGGCCTGAGCAAAGGCGCTATCTGTGGGTAAGGACAGTAAGTGTCTGCTAGCTTTTCCTCTGTTCCTTCACATCCACTCTCCACTCTGCTCTTTGATTCAGGACTGGCCTTTGAGGTCTACATCTATTTTAAACAGACTTTCAGTTGATTTTTGGCAACTCGAAGAAGCCTGCGGGAGACTGGAGGGCAGGATATTATTCGGGGACGTCCCACTCCACCCCATCAGGGCCTTCCTGTTAGCAGTGGCTGTGTTCTTCATCTGAAAGTCATTACTTCAATCCTATGACATTGTTAAACAGTTTTCTCCTGTTCCTTGCCATTAGCCTTAATGCTTCAGACCTGGGGCTAGTAATGGCTCTCAGAGGTTTCCTTTAACCCTGTCCACACCTTTTAAAATAGTCCAGTCATTAAACTCACCTCAACTATGCCATTCTCTTCCTATGTCTTCAGGACACTATAATAGATTTTAGTTGGCTTTTTAAAAGATGAGATGTCTCCTAGAGCTATCTCCAGGCAGCCATCATGCTAGGTGGTCTCCCTGCTGGCTTCCCTAATCCAAGGGTGCCAAAGACAGTTTGAGTACATACAAGAATGGAATTTGAACTGCTTATAACCAGTGTGTTCACAAAAGGGCTGGGGGTCATCTGAGTGCCCAGAATAATAGAATTTTGAATATCTCTTGATATAGATTTTAATGGAGCAGTGCTGGTGCCCTGCCAAACACAGCTGGGCTGCTTTTGAATGAATCAATATTCTTAGGACACTTAAGAGAGTGTTAGGCACAAAGTCTGATAAATGTGCTTAAGAAGAAACTGCTGAATGAGGCAATTGTCAACATTGAGAGCCGGTGGCTGTTTCTGTAGAAAACTTAAAGAATATTCTCAAAGAAGAAAGGGAGTAATAGTCATTAAATTGCTCCTAGCACTCCATATCAGCTTGGCCTGAATCCAGGACTTGACCATGTCTCAGGCCCATAAAAACAATCAAACTGGTTTGGCTAGTTTGGTTCCTCCCCCACCCACTTCATAAACTAACAACCAAGGTGGCAATATCTTGGCAAAACTTACCCAAACAAATCCCCAGGCATAGCTGTTTGAAGTAGAATTAATGTCCAAGCAAACAGATTATGTGTATGGAATACAAATAAGATCAGAACAGACACTTAACATGTATTTTCAGACCTTTCTAAGAGAAAGAATCATTTGCTGTTCAGACAGGCAGTAATTTTGCTAATCTAGGTAAGGAATAGAGGCACAGAAGCAAAAGGAGCCCCAGAAGCTTAGGCTGACCTATGAGGTTCAGCTAGAGTTTATATTTCTATTGATTGAAGGAGGGTGGGTCATTGGGTGAGGAAGAGAGCCAGAAAAGTTTTGAGGATGAGAATGGGATTTAACACAAACAAACAAAAAAAAAAAAACCTGGAATGAGCTGATTTTAGAAAAGAAAGTTTCTGGGGGGTGTTGAAAAAAGGAGACTAGGGATTTAGCATAGCTGCCATTCTGAGAAGTAAGAAAGAAATTTGTTAGATATTTTGTTATGTAATAACTGGAAATATTCTATACTGTAATACTGAAGGCTTTTCCTTACAAGTATCAAAAACTCAAACTGTTTAAGAAAAGGAACATATTTGGCTTAATAACTGAAAAAATCCATGGATAGAGAACTTCAGAAATGGTTGGATTCAGGACTACAAACAATGTCATCAGCACATGGTCTCTCCTTTCCTCTCTGTTGACTGCAAAGGGTCTATTCTCACACAGTGATTTCTTTCTACCTCCCCACCTTTCCCCAGCATTCATCTGATACTATTACAGACCAATCTGGTTCATTGCCCACTTCTCAAGAGGAAACCAATACACTGAGACAGCAGGGGTTACAGTGGAGAAAGAATTTAATATCACAGGCACCAAGTGAGGAGATAGGAGGAAAATCTTAAATCCATCTCTCTAAGAATCTGAGAGAAAGGGCTTTTAAAGATACTTTGGCCAGGTGTGGTGGCTCACACCTGTAATCCCAGCACTTGGGAGGCCAAGGCGGATGGATTGTCTGAGCTCAGGAGTTCAAGACTAGCCTGAGCAAGAGCAAGACCCCTCTCTAAAAATAGCCAGGCATTGAAATGGGCACCTGCAGTCCCAGCTACTTGGGAGGCTGAGGCAAGAAAGAGAATTCCTTAAGCCCAAGAGTTTGAGGTTGCTGTAAGCTGTGTTGCCATAGCACTCTATCAAGAGCAACAAAGTAAGACTCCGTCTCAAAAAAAATTAAAAAAAGTAAAGATAGTTTGGTGAGCAAAGGGCCTGGGAATTGGGTCTGCTGATTGGCTGGGGATTAATTCATAAGGTTTGGGAAGCAGATATTGTCTTCTTGTGCTGAGTCAGTTCCCCAGTTGCATGACAAGTGGAGTTGGTCCCTTGGGCCACTGGTCTGGGTGGGTCAATTGGTCCACTGGAATACAGGGTCTAGAAGATATCTCAAAGATCAGCCTTAGGTTTCACAGGAGTGATGTTATCTATGACAGCAATGAAGAAAATTAACAATCTTTATGACCATCATCTATATGACTCCTGAGTAAGCAACCATGGGAAAGCAAGCTAGGAAACAATGGTTGGAGTATATGTATTTTTTCTTTTCTTTCTTTCTTTCTTTCTTTCTTTCTTTCTTTCTTTCTTTCTTTCTTTCTTTCTTTCTTTCTTTCTTTCTTTTTTTTTTTTACTCTGTTGCCCTGGTATAGAGTACTGCAGCATTAGCCTAGCTCACAGTAACCTCAAACGCCTGAGCTCAAGTGATCCTCCTGCCTCAGCTTCCTGAGGAGCTGGGACTATAGGCACCCACCATAGTGCCCAGCTATATTATATATTTTATAAACTATGCCTGTACCCTTGCAGAGGTCAGGCTCCTGTCACAGTTTCCACCTTGCCGCCATTTATTAATTTTATAAAGAGTGGTTTAAATAATGCTCCTTATAGCTCTAGGAGAAACAGAGCACTTATTTCCCAGTAGTGCCATGAAATCTGACAATTATGTCCCATCAACAAATTCTGAATCATATATTCAACCATATTCCTTAATCTGGAGACAAAGAATGGGAGAGTCTGATTGCAATGGCTCATACCTGTAATCCTAACACCCTGGGAGGCCAATGCAGGAAGATGATTTGAGGTTAGGAGTTTGAGACCAGCCTGAGCCAGAGCTAAACCCCATCTATACAAAAAATAGAAAAACTCAGCCAAGTGTAGTGGCATGCTCCTGTAGTTCCAGTTACTTGGGGGGCTGAGATAGGAATATCACTAAAACCCAGGAGTTTGAAGTTGCAGTGAGCTACGATGATGCCACTGTACTCTACGTAAGGTGACAGATCAAGACTCTGTCTCCAAAAAAATCCCCAAACACACAAACAAACAAACAAAAGAATGGGGTAGAGCTCATTCTCCAAAAGAAAATCAAGGTTCCATTAATATTACCAGAGTAAACCATATAGTGATGGTCATGTGAAAAAAGGAAATGTTTATTATATGTACCTTTCAAACAACTTCAGTTAAGATTTATATTACTTTTCAATTTATTTGAATACCAAACTAGCATTTTTCTTGAAAATGACATCATATTGATGTCAGCAATGCTCATAATATTAATAGCAGCAAGGCAGCTGAAATGTTCCTTTAACTTGAAAAACAGAGTGAAAAGTCTTGCTGTTCCTATGAAAAGATAAACCAGAAAACACTTTAAGAATGTATTTTGGGGCGGCACCCATAGCTCAGTCAGCCAGGCGCCAGCCACATACAACGAGGGTAGTGGGTTCAAACCCTGCCCGGACCAGCTAAATAATTGCAATAAAAAAATAGCGGGGTGTTGTGGCGGGTGCCTATAGTCCCAGCTACTTGGGCGGCTGAGACAGGATACAACTGCAGTCTACTGAGAGCAACATAGTGAGATTCTGTCTCAAAAAAAAAAAAAGAATGTATTTTGGTCTGAGTTTTCTTATGCTCATACTCATTATTTAAGTAAAAAGGCCCCAGGTGGCACCTAGGCCAATGTCTAGAGGAATTTTTCCCAACATTTTCTTATGGCTTCATGCCTTACACTTAAATCTTTTATCCACTTTGAATTGTTTTGTAAGTGGTTAGAGATATGGATTGTATTTCATTCTTCTATATGTGGCTATCTGATTTTCTCAGCACCATTTATTTAATTTTCCTCAGTGTATGTTGTCTACTTTGTCAAAGATCAGTTGGCTGTAATAGTGTTTTATATTTTGAATTTTTATTCTGTTCCATTGGTCTGTGTCTCCATTTTTGTGCCAGTACCATGTGTTTTGGTTACTTGTAGTAGCCTTGTAGTGTAGTTTGAAGTCAGATAATGTGATGGCTCCAGATTTATTCCTTTTGCTTAAGGTTTTTTGTTGTTGTTGTTGTTTGGATGGGTTTTTTTTTTTCTTTCTTTTTTTTTTTTTTTTTACATTTGAGCTTTTTTCTGGATCCAAATAAAGCATAGAATTATTTTTCCTTGATCTATAAAATATGAAATTGGTATTTTGATGAGGAATAGCCATTACTTTGAATTTGTAAATCAGTTTGGGTAGTATGGACTTGTTAATAATGTTGATTCTACTAATCCATGAGCATGATATGTTTTTCCATTTGTTTATATCTGCAATTTCTTTCCTCAGTGTTTCATAGTTCATTCTTAGAGGTCTTTCACCTCCTTGTAAAGTATATTCCTAGATATTTTATTTTCTCTGTAGCTATTGTGAATGGTATTGAGTCTTTGATTTGACTCTCAGCTCAACTATTATTAACATATGGAAATGCTACTGATTTATATACATTGATTAGGTATCCTGAGACTTTGCTGAGTTTATCAATTCCAAGGGACTCATGGAGGAATCCTGGTATTTTCTAGATACAAGATCATATCATCAGTGAAACACAATAGTTTGTCCTCCTCTTTCCCAGTTTGGAGATTCTTCATATTCTTCTCTTGTCTGATTGCTCTCGCTAGGACTGCCAGCACTATTTTGAATAGAACTGGTAACAATGAGCATCCTTGTCTTGTTCTAGTTCTTAGAGGAGATGCTTTCAACTTTTCCCCATTCAGTATGATGTTGGCTGCGGTTTTGTCATACGTGGCTTTTATAATTCTGAGAGATATTCCTTCTATGCCTAGATTGTTAAGGACTTTCATCATGAAAGGGTGCTAAATTTTGTTGAATGTTTTTTCTGTGTCTATTAAAATGATCATGTAAACTTTGTTTTTGCTTCGATTTAATGTGTATTGAATCACTTTTATCTATTTAAATATGTTGAGCCATCTTTCTATCCCTGGGATGAAGCCCATTTGGTCATGATAGATTATTTTTTTAAGGTGCTATTGAATTTGCTTGCTAGTATTTTATTGAGGATTTTTACAACTACATTCATAAGGGATATAGGATGCCCGTAGTTTCCTTTTTTGTTGTTGTTGTTGTGCATTTTCTTGGCATTGGTATCAAGGTGATACTGGCTTCATAGAATGAGTTGGAGAGGATTCTGTTCTTCTTGATATTTTGGAATAGTTTCTGCAGTATGTATACCAACTCTTTATAAGTCTGATAAAATTTGGCTGTGAGGTCCATCTGGTATGGAGCTTTTTTTGTTGTTAGAAAGGTTTTTATTGCTGCTTCAGTGTCATTTCTCATTATTGGTCTGAGGAGTTCTTATTCTTCCTGACTGAAGAAATATATTAGTATTACCAAGAAAAGAAAGAATGTGTGTTGGTTGCCAAAAACAACAAATGTCTACCACCTCTGATATCTACCAGTCTGATCTGACTTATTGTTCAACAAGCATTTATTGAGCAGAATACTTAAAAAAAAAATTTTTTTTTTAATGCAAAACAGAAACAACTTAATCTTGGCAACTCTTCCTTACAGTCAATACTTCCCTGTCAGGATGTTTTTGACTCCCAATCCTTGCTCTGGGAGTTTTTAAAAAATATGCTAGTGGTTGCACCTATTACACCAAAATCCATCTACCTAGAAGTCTCTAGCTCATATTTTACTGTGAAAATGCAAACAAAAGGCATGAGGGGAAGAAAAGCATCAAGAGTCTTACCAGGGCTAGGCCTAATGGTAATGTTGGAGACATAGGGAGCTCACCAGGTTTTCCTGGCTTTGCCCTTCTGCCCCTTCACTTCCTATCCCCTCTGCAGCTTATCTAAACACAAAGAATAGCCAGTCTGACACCAAATTTTCTAAATGCAAAGTAACTTCTTTCTCCATTAATCTGCAAATAATTTTTTATTTTAAAACCTCAAGATGTGATTGCTTTTGCTGAGTATTTAATATTATATGTAACAATAACCAATGTTATTGTACTCTACTTCAACTGTAAGGTGATTTATGAACCACTTTAATGATCCTTAAGAGATGCGGACATGCAGACTGGCAGTCTGCCCACGTGGCAGGTGGTGTCAGGCACAGGCTCCTGATGAGGATGGGAGACTTGAGTTCTATTGTTAGCTCTGCTGCTTGGCAGCTGTGTGACCTTGAACAAATCAATTAACCCCTCTGGACCTACCAGTTCCTCATCTCTAAAATGTCAGAGTTAAACTTGATGTTCTCTAAGATCTTTTCATTTCCAATATGCTAAGATTTTCTAAGAAGTTAATTTTGTTGTTAAAAAGTCATGAAGGAAAAGTTATCAGTAAGAGTCTTTATTTTTGAAGATTAAGAAAGATGGCAATGGGCGGCACCTGTGGTTCAGTGGGTAGGGCGCTGTATACTGAGGGTGGTGGGTTCAAACCCGGCCCTGGGCCAAACTGTAATAAAAAAAAAAAAATAGCTGAGGTGGCACCTGTGGCTCAAAGGAGTAGGGCACTGGCCCCCCTATGCCAGAGGTGGTAGGTTCAAACCCAGCCCTGGCCAAAAACTGCAAATAAAATAAAATAAAATAACCGGGCATTGTGGCAGGTGCCTGTAGTCCCAGCTACTTGGGAGGCTGAGGCAAGACAATCGCCTAAGCCCGGGAGTTGGAGGTTGCTGTGAGCTGAGATGCCACAGCACTCTACCGAGGGTGACAAAGTAAGACTCTGTCTCTACAGACAAAAAAAAAAAAAAAAAGAAAGAAAAGAAAAATGGCAAGGAGACTCATTCAGGCTGAATAGGGTTAAGGAATAGGTGTAATGGGCTGCAGAGTGATCAGGATTATGAAGGACAAAATCCTGAGGAGAGACTTGTTAAAAAGAAAAGTCATGTAGTGATACTCAATAAAAATATAATAGTAAAGAAGACTTTATTCAGGACCACCCCAATAGGTGTAGGTGCCACTACCATGGGATTTTGCAGTGGGGCAGAAAGATTGCACTCTACTCCAAAATGTATTATGGGCAAATGGGAATTCATAGCCAAGGAGGAAGGTGGGGGTCATTGGATGGAAAAATACTAAGAGGAAATAGTAGGAGTAAAGAGAATTCTGGCTAAAACAATCCACCAGAATTCTTGCTAAGGAATGGCCAGAGTGTTCAGGCATCACCTGAGGGATGGCAGAAAATGAGGAACCTGGTGAGATATTAAAGATAATCAAATATTAAGTGTAGAGGACTCTTGCTAAACTGACTTAACAGGGTACTTTGCTAAAACTGGATTTTACAAGGGAGTATACAAATAGGTCTAAAAGAACATTCAGGAGATTGACTAAAGTTTGTCCGTGCAAAGAATCTTTGTCAGTCCTGACTTTACGGAGTCTTCAGAGGCCTCAGGAGTAGTGTGGACAAAACTGCAGGAATCCCCATGCTCTATGGGCTGAGAAAAGGCTGCATTTTCTAGGTTGACAAGATCTCCCCTCCTATGTTTTCTAGAGGAGGGCCCCAACTAGGGTGGAGTAGCCAAGGTTTTTTCCCAGGATGACAAATAGAAAGCATCAATTGTATCTTCACTCTCTCTTTTTTTTTTTTTTTTTTTTGTAGAGACAGAGTCTCACTTTACTGCCCTTGGTAGAGTGCCATGACGTCACAGGACTCATAGCAACCTCCAGCTCTTGGGCTTCCCCAATTCTCCTGCCTCAGCCTCCCGAGCAGCTGGGACTACAGGTGCCCGCCACAACGCCCGGCTATTTTTTGGTTGCAGTTTGACAGGGGCTGGGTTTGAACCCGCCACCCTTGGTATATGGGGCCGGCGCCCTACTCACTGAGCCATAGGCGCCACCCTTTTTGGCCAGGGCTAGGTTTGAACCCACCACCTCCAGTATATGGGGCCTGTGCCCTACTCCTTTGAGTCACAGGCGCTGTCCTTTTTTTTTTTTTTTTTTCTATACAGAGCCTTACTCCATTGCCCTGGGTGGAGTGACCTGGCAACGTAAGTCATATCAACCTCAAACTCTTGGGCTTAAGAGATCCTCTTGCCTTATCCTCCTGAGTAGCTGGGACTACAGATGCCCACCACCACACCCAGTTAGTTTTGCAATTTTTAGTAGAGATGGAAGTCTCACTCTTGCTCAGGCTGGTTGTAAATTCCTGAGCTCAGGTGATCCATCCTCCTTGGTTTCACAGAGTGATAGGATTACAGGTGTGAGCCACCACACCTGACTAATGTTAACTGTCTCTTCAAATCTCCCCCAAACAATCAGGAAGCGATGTTTTTTAAGATAAATCTGTATGAACAAAGAGAAAAGAAGAGGACATAACAATTAAATTTTAGAAGTTAGAAAATGCTTAAACATGTGGAAAACTGGCTTAGCAGACTCTAGTAAACTGAATCCAAAGTCAGCAATGGTGAAAGATGAGAAGAAACCTGATGTACACTGAAAAACTCAAAGAGCTCCAGAATTGGCAGTTCCAGGCACCTCTGGAAGTGGGGCTAAACAAGGGGCTGAGATAAAAGGGGTTGATTGAAACTTCATTTAAGAAGCTGTCAGGAGCCCAGGTGTGGTAGGTGTCACCTGTAACCTCAGTACTTTGGGAGGCCACACTGGGAGGAGCGCTTGGACCCAGAAATTTGCAGACTAGCCTGGGAAAGAGCAAGAATGCATCTCTACAAAAAATTTTTTTAAACTGGACCTGGCCATGGTGCCACACACCTGTTTTTCCAGCTACTTGGGAGGCTGAGGCAGGAAGATTGCTTGAGACCAGGAATTTCAGTTTGCAGTGAGCTATGATGCCACCACTGCACTCTTACCTGGTGTCATAGGAGGACCTGTCTCTAGAAAAAGAATAAACAAAAAACCAAAACAAAACAGAAAAAAGCTTTAAGATCCCCAGATGCCCTTCCCCAATCTTCTCCCACCCCAGTAGAAGATTAGAGGCCCTTCTTTTCAGAGTGGAGAGGAATGTTCTCTAGGGAAGAAAAATCTAGGGATCTCTACACTGAGGAATATCTGGCACAAATGAGAACAGGGGGATACAGGTGGACAACAGGTGGATTATGTGAATGTTTACCTACTGAATGTTGAAACTGCCAGCCCTCTTTTCCCTCTCAGCTCCCAGAACACTGTCAACCAAGCCTATACTGTCCAGGAGACCAAAGGACCTTTCTATGAGCATTCTGACAAGCCCAAGAGAAAGACTTTATATACATAATTCTGACACAAGAATTTTCCAATCAATTACTTCTGCTAGATCACTGTACAGAGAAATCCGCCATTGACAAGATACAGTCCATGCGCTCAGCAGATTCCTATCAGCTCTCTATGCCTGATTCTTAAATATGAGCAAAGACCAAAGATCATCATTCACCTGAGCAAAGCCTCAGAGACACCAAATCAAACAAACAGATAAAGATAACTTTTTGGGGGGCAGTGCCTGTGGCTCAAAGGAATAAGGCGCTGGTCCCATATGCCACAGGTGATGGGTTCAAACCCAGCCCCGACTAAAAACTGCATTAAAAAATCAACAAGTCCTCAGAGAGAACAATATTACATCATTGAAAGAGGAAAATGGTATATTAATAGGCAAGACATTGTGGGTCACACTTGTAATCCCTGTATTTTGGGATGCCCAGGTGGGAGGATCACTTGAGACCAAGAGTTTGAGAGCAGCCTGGGCAACATAGTGAGACCTCTCATCTCTACAAAGAACAATTAGCCTGCAAAGGTGGCACACACCTATAATCCTAGATACTTAAGAGGTTGAGGCAGAACGATCACTTGAGCCCAGGATTTTGATGTTACAATGAGCTATGATCAAGCTACTGCACTGTAGCCTGGGCAACAAAGCAAGACCCTATTTCTAAAAAGAAAAAAAAAAAGTGTGTTTATAAAAATGAATATCCAGGGAACACAAAGGAAGACTTGAAAATTTAAAATAATGATAGTATAGGGGAATGAGTCAAGATGGACAACTGGAGACATCACTTATGAGACTGTCCAGCAGGAAGGTAGGATATCAGATAGTGGGGTGTGGAGAAGAGTCACAACTCAGGTATGGATCACAGAGATGACAGAGACATCTGGGGACCCTAAGCAGAAAAATTGTGAAGCTGAGAAGGAAGAAATTAAAGAAAAGAAATCAGTGAGGATCAAACCCAGAGAGGCTTGGACTCCAGTGAAAGGATAAGTGGGTATTTCCCTCTCCCTCCTATGTGCCTTCAGTGAACATAGGACCAATAAGTATTTGAAGGCTTTTCCGCTCTCCATGAGCCCAAGCACAGCAAGAAATAAAGAATAGTGAACTAGCATATTCCTGGAGTTTGGGCAGTCCATGAGGGCCCTCACCCCACCCAGAGAGTGCCATGTAAGGCCAGAGTGCTATTTTCTTCCATCCAGAGGGTTCATCGCAAGCACCTCCCCTATCTTCTACAGCTGAGCAGTTTGAGCTCAGACTGTCTGGAAGTTGTAGCCCTTCTCCCACCCATTACAACAGCAAGAGTAGTTCAAGCAGAAATGTACACAAATGGCTGCTCCTTGCCTCTGGGTTCCCACTTAATGAGGGCTCCACAGAGACTGGGGCTCATATTTCTGCCTGTGAAGGTTTATGGAAACTGGGGTGCAGAACGTGGGAACTCCCCACCCACCAGCATTTTGCATGGTTGCATATTGGCAGCTCAGGTAAGCAAACTGGTCCTGGTGCCCCCAGGACTCAAGAGCGGTGCAGGAGGATGCAGAGGAGAAGTCTGGGAGCTGGACTAGGGTGGAAAGGAAGCCCATGCAGACATACTCACTAGGAGAGTGTGGTAGGGTGCTGAGGAACAGGAATCTGGTAGTGCACCCATTTGCCCCTCAGGAGAACTGCAATATTGGATAAAAGTGTGCCATTATGAGAAAAATAGCCTAGCCCCTGTTCTATGGCAACCAAATGCCTCACACTTGGGAGTGCCAGCTGACCAGGTGCTGCAGCCTCTCTGCCCACTCAATGCAACAAGAGCAGTTTGAACCCACAAGTTCAGAGCTACTATTTATCTACTGTGGGTTCATGCTCCAGGCTGAGGTTCCCACAGATTGTGGGTCCTACATCTCTCTCTTTGAGGACTTGTAGTAGAACAGAGATGCACAATCTGGGAACTCCCGGCTCACTGGCATTTCACAGAGACGCACACTAGTGGATTGGACACATAGCCTGGGAGGAGACTAAAGAACTGGACTTGGGTGATGAGGGGGGCCACATGCACACAATTGATGGGAGCATGCTGTGGGGGTCCAAGGAGAGCACCCACCACTCCCCATAGGAAAACTGTACTACCAGATAAGAGTGGAAAGATCGCAGCCCAGACTCCTACTATTCTACCATTTAGGTCCCTTCCCTACAAATAACCCTAATGGTATGGAAATCTTGTCCTGACCCTCCTACCAGTGGCTTCCCCTAGTGGGGAAAAGCAACTTCTGAGCCTTTCAGGGTCCCACAACCTAGCTATGAACTGCCTTGTTCCTCCCCCCACCACAGAGGTGGTAGAGATCAAGCAATGCCCTGGGAGCTATTGGGTCACTCCTAGGGCTCGGGATACTAAATTACTACACCTTAATGACCAGAGCCTATCATAGGCACAGAGAATACCTTGGCACCTGGCTCTTTCACATAAACATCAACCAATAACAGGGACAACACAATAGTTCATCATAGTATCTTCCAACTCAAACAAAGCATAGCTGATTCATATTGACAAGATCTACCTGCCACCTTTGAGATTAAGCAGGGGGACTCAACACAATTCACCCTACTGGGAAGAGAAGAAAGACAACAGATCAAGAGGCAACCCCAGAGGTCATCAAACCTGCTTGAATACCCCATAGGCAATTCAGGACCAGCACCCTTCTCTGTGGCATGGTCAGGGATTGATTTTCTAAAACTTGGAGACAGTCCCGCAAGCCAGGCCCAGAATTTCAGGTCTTAGTTGAGTGGCCAGATGACAAAGTATTAATGAAAGAACTCCAGAAGTAAGACAAATCAGAGTGAAAGGACATCCTTCTAAGAAAATAACAGCTCTTTACCAATGGATACTAACCAAATGAAAATATTGAAATGACACATAAAGAATTCCAAATATGGATTATAAGGAAGCTCAATGAAATATAAGGGAAAATGGAAAACCAACACAAAGAAACCACAAAAACAATACAGGAAATTAAAAAAAAAAAATTACTAAGGATGTTGAATTATTTTAGAACTTCTAGTAATGAAAAATTCATTCAAGGAAATACAAAACACAGCAGAAAGCTTTAAGAATGGACTAGATCAGACAGAGAAAAGAATCTCAGAACTTGAAGACAACAATTTCAAATTAAACCAGTCGGTCAAAGATAAAGAACAGAGGGGCGTCTTACAAGGGTACATGTGAAACTTACTAAATGTAGAATGTAAATGTCTTAACATAAAAAGCAAGAAAATGCCAGGAAGGCTATGTTAACCAGTTTGATGAAAATATTTTAAATTGTATATAATACCAGTGCATGGTGCCCCATGATTGCATTAATGTACACAGCTATGTTTTAATAATAATAATAAAAAGATAAAGAACAGAGAAATAAGAGGAAAGAACAAAGATTAGGAAATTTGGAATTACATAAAGAGGCCAGATATAAGAATCATAGGCATCCCTGTGAGTGACAAAGAAAACATACAAAGATTGGAGAACCTATTTAAGGGAATAATTGAAGAAAACATCCCTGGTCTTGTTAAAAAGTTAAATATGAGGTACAAGAAGCTCAACGAACACCTGGGAGCTTCATTACAGAGGCAATCACCAAGACACATAGTCATCAGACTGGCCAAAATTAACACAAAGGAGGAACTCCTGTGAGCTATAAGGCAAAAACACCATGTAACTGACAAAGTAAAACTTATCAGGCTAACAGTAGATTTCTCATCTGAGACCTTACAAACCAAAAGGGATTGTGACCCCATTCTCAGTCCTCTTAAACAGAACAATAGCCAGTCTAGAATTTTGTATCCTGCAAAAATAAGTTTCTTATTTTGGAGACAAATAAAGAATTTTATTAAGGGAGAAAAAAAGAATTTTTCTAACAAGAAAACACTGAGAAAAAAAATTTTTTTTAATTTATTTTTTATTAAATCATAGCTGTGTACATTGATATGATCATGGGGCATCATACACTAGCTTCATAGACCGTTTGACACATTTTCATCACACTGGTTAACAAGCCTTCCTGGCATTTTCTTAGTTATTGTGCTAAGACATTCACATTCCACTTTTACTAAGTTTCACATATAAGACATAAGATACACCACAGGTGTAATCCCACTAATCCCCCTCCCTCTACCTCCCTCCTCTCCCTTTCCCCCTTCCCCCTATTCTTAACACTGAGGGAATTCATCAACACCAGACCTGCCCTGCAGCACGTACTTGGAAACTGCATTCTACATGGCTCAAACACCCACTAGTGTAAAATCTTCCAAAAGCTAAAGTTCAGAGACTGTATAAAACAATGGCCTAAGAGGTAAAACAAAACAATAAGGTTCTACCCAAAACGATGGACAAAAATGAACTTATCAATTCTTTCAATAAACATGAATATCTTGAATTCCCCACTCAAGAGACTTAAGCCAGCTGAGTGAATTTAAAAATATATAAACCAAGTGTCTGCTGTCTCCAGGAAGCAAATATAACCTAAAAGGACTCATTCAGACTCAACGTGAAGGGATAGAAAACAATTCCATGCAAATGGAAATGAAAAGAAAGCAGATGTAGACATTCTCATATCAGATAAAATAAACTTCTAATGAACAATAGTAAAGACAGACAAAGATGATCATTATATAATGTTAAAGGGAGAAATTCACCAACAACACATCAATTCTAAATATTTATGCACTTGTGCACCCAGATTCATAAATCAAACCATACTAGATATAAACAAAGTGATAAACAGTAGTATCATAACTGTTTAGAATTTCAACACTCCACTGACAGAACTAGACAAATACTCCAAGCAGCAAATAAACGAAGAAACACTGGACTTAAATGGGATTCTAAAGAAAATGGCCCTAATAGATATTTACAAAATATTCTACCTAATAACCACTGGATATACATTCTTCTCATCAGTACATTCTCTAAGATTGAGATCATATCAGACCAAAAAACATGCCTCAGCAAATTTAGAAAAAAGAGAAATTATACCATGTATCTTATCACACCACAGAGGAATAAAATTAGAAATCAACTATAATAAAAACACTCAATTCTACAAAAAGTCATGACAATTAAGCAATCTACTACTGAATGATTATTGCATAAAAGACAAAATTAGGATGGAGATCAAACGATTCCTTAATGTGAATGACACAGGGCAACCAAGCTATCAATATCTAGAATTTAGCAAAACCAGTCCTAAGGGAAAAATTCATAGCTTAAATGCTTACATCAAAAAGACAGAAAGATCACAAATCAACAATCTAATGAATCATCTTGAGGAACTAGAAAAAGAAGAGCAACCAAACCCAAAGCCTGCAGGAGAAAAGAAATACCGTATATACTTGAGTATAAGCTGAGCTTTTTCAGCACAAATTTTGTGCCAAAAAAACTTGGCTTATCCTTGGATATGTACGGTAATTAAAATCAGACATAACTAAGTGAAACTAAAAACAAAATAATAACATAGAAGATTAATGAAATCAAAAGTTGGTTCTTTGAAAAGATAAAATCGATAGACCCCCCCACTAGATTAACCAGAAATAGAAAAGGACCAACATAAGCTTAATCAGAAATTAAAATGGAAATATTACCACTGATACCACAGAAATACATAATATTATACTATAAAAATCTCTATGCACATGAACTCAAAAATGTTGGGGAAATGGACAAATTCCTGAAAACACACAGACTCTCAAGTCTCAATGAGGAAGAAATAGAACTCCTGAACAGATAAATAACAAGTAACAAAATTAAAACAGCAATAAAAAGTATTTCAACAATAACAACAACAACAAAAGCCATGGACCAGATGGTTTCACAAATGAATTTTATCAGACCTTCAAAGAAGAATTGGTACACATACTGCAGAAATTATTTCATAACATTGAGAAGAATCCTCCCCAAACCATTGAGTAGTCAAACTCTCCTTTAATGAAGCCAGTATCACCTTGATACCTGAGCCAGGAAAGGACACACACAAAAAAGAAAACTACAGATCAATTTTCTTTATGAATATAGATGCAAAAATGTTCAATAAAATTCTACCAAACCAAATTCAACAGCACATATATTTTTTTAAAACCCAAACCAAATATATATATATATTTTTTTTTTCTTTTTTTTTAAACCCAATAAGCCACCATGACCAAGCAGGTTTCATCCCAACGATGCAAGAATGGCTGTTCAACATACACGCATCCATAAATGTGATTCGCCACATAAAGAGAAGCAAAAACAAAGATCACATGATCATCTTAATAAATGGAGAAAAAGCAATCAACAAAATCCAGCACCCTTTTATGATAAAAACTCTTAACAAAACAGGCATAGATGGAACATATCTTAGAATTTTAAAAGCCATATTTGACAAAACCATAGCCAACATTGCACTGAATAGGGAAAAGTTGAAAGCATCCCATGTACAACTGGAACAAGACAAGGATGCTCATTGTCACCATTTTTATTCAACATACTGCTGTTAGTACTATTCACAGAAATCAGGCAAGAGAATGAAATTTAAGTGAATGTAAATGAAAAAAAGGAAGTCAAACTTTTGCTCTTTGGGAGTTATATCTACAAAACCCCAAGATTCTGCCAGGAGACTCCTAGAATTGATAAATAAATAATCAAAGTCTCAGGTTACAAAATCAATGTACGCAAATCAGTAACATTCATATACACCAACAATAGTCAAGCGGAGAATCAAATCAAAGACTCAATACCTTTCATGATAACTACAAAGAAAATAAAATACCTGGGAATATATTTAACCAAGGAGGTGAAAGATCTCTACATTGAGAACTATAAATTACTGAGGAAGGAAATTGTAGATGATATAAGTAAATGAAAAAATATATCATGCTTGTGGATCAGCAGAATAAACATTGTTAAAATGTACATACTACTCAAAGCAATTTACAGATTCAATGCAATCACCATCAAAATACCAACATCATTTTTCACAGATCTAGGAAAAATAATTCTACACTTCATATGGAACCAAATAAGAGGCCAAAAGCCAAAGCTACTTTAAGCAAAAGGTACAAATATGGAGGCATCATTTCACCAGACTTTAAGCTATACTACAGGCTATAGTAACCAAAACAGCATGGCACTGGCACAAAATTAAAGACATAGACTAATGGAACAGAATAGAGAACCCAGATATAAAGCATCCACATATTGCCATCTGGTCTTCAACAAAGCAGACGACAATATATACTGGGGAAAAGAATCCCTATTCAACAAATGATGCTAGGAAATTAGATAGCCACATGTAGAAGATTGAAATAGTATCCATATTTCTCACCACTCACAAAACTTAATTTATGATGGATAAAAGACTTACATGTAAGGCATGAAAGAAACCATAAGAACTCTAGAAGAAAATGTTGAAAAAACTCTTCTAGATATCACCCTAGGAAAAGAGTTTATGAATAAGACCCTAACAGCAATCACAGCATCAATAAAAATAAATAAATGAGAGCTAATCTAATTAAAAGCTTTTGCAGAGCCAAGGAAACAACAGAGCAAATTGATAATCTACTTTCAAGCTATACATCTGAAAAAGGACTAACAACCAGCCTCTACACAGAATTCTAGCAAATCAGCAAGAAAAAAATCAAACAAGCTTTTCAAAATAAGATAGGTATGCTAAAGACTAATAAACATATGAGAAAATATTTAATGTCACTAATCATCAGGGAAGTGAAAATTAAAACTACAGTGAGATATGACCTAACCCCAGTGAGAATGGCTTTTATCAAAAAGTCCCAAAACAATAGATGCTGGTGGGGATGTAGAGAGGAAGGAACACTTACTTACTGTTGGTGGGGCTGCAAACTAGTATAACCTCTAACAGAAAACAGTATGGAGATTCTTCAAATAACTAAAAGTAGACCTACCATTTCATCTCACAATCTCACTAATGGGTATTTGCCAAAGAAAGAGGTCATTTTAACAAAAAGACACTTGTACTCGAATGTTTATTGCAGGACAATTCATAGTCGCAAAGATGTGGAATCAACCCAAGTCCCCACTAATACATGAGTGGATTAATAAACTATGGTATAGGTAGCCATAAAAGAATGAATTAATACCTTTTGCAACAATCCAGATGAAACTGGAGACCATTCTCCTAAGTATTGCAAGAATGGGAAAACAAAGACCATATGTACTCACTGTTACATTGAAAGTAACTGATCAGCGCTCAGGTACACAGATGGAAGTTAAACTCAACAGAAATCGAATAGGTGGGAAGGGGGAGGAGGAAGACAAACATTATGTAAATTTTCCTTCCTCTTGACATCCTTCTCCCACTTCTCACCTGTTTGATTTCCTTTGAGTTTTACTTCCATCTGTGCACCAGAGGTGAAATCATGCCCAATGGGCATAATGCACACTATCTGGGTGATGGGTCAACTTATAACTTTGACTCAAGCAGTACAAAAGCAACCCATGTAACCAAAACATTTATGCCCCCATAATATTCTAAAATAAAAATAGAATAAAATATGATGGTAGAAATTTTTAAGAAGGAATCAGAGTAAAGATTGAAAGTCTCCCATAACATGGAATAAAAGGACAAAAGAATGAAATACAGGACAGAAAAGGTAAGAAAACTAGAAGACCATCTCAGAAGGTCTAACATCCAAATACAGAGTCTGGAGAAAGAGAACAGAGAAAACACAGGGGAGAAAATCATCCTAGAAATAATTCGGGACAATACCCCCGAGTTTGCAGATTCCAAGGGCCTGTGGAGTACATAGCACCATACTTTATAAAGTAAGCCAACATGAAAGCATATCTTAGAGAAATTTCAGAATCCTGGGGGAAAACAGAGTGTCTATAAGCTTTCAGCATAAAAATGAACAAAACCAAAAAATGTTTTAAATAGGCTATATTAAAAAAATCAGGAACCAGAATTCTTGGGGATTCTTATCAAGGAGTGCTCCTATAAGCTCAGAGCTGCCAGTGTTCCACTCTTAGGTGTGAGTCAAAGACAGAAGTCGAAGAGAATTTGTAAGTGATGATTGTGAAAGGGTGAGGGGCAGTGGCTCATACCTGTAATCCTAGTTCTCTGGCAGGGAGAGGTGGGTGGATTGCCTGAGCTCAGAAGTTCAAGCCGGGGGCAGTGCCTATGGCTCAAAAGAGTAGGGCGCAGGCCCCATATACGGGAGGTGGTAGGTTCAAACCCAGACCTGGCCAAAAAAAACCTGCAAAAAAAAAGAAGAAGTTCCAGCCTGGACTGAGCAATTGTTAGACCCCACCTCTAAAAAAATAGCCAGGCGTTGCAGCGTGAGCCTATAATCCCAGCTGCTTGGGAGGCTGAGACAAGAGAGTTTGAAGTTGCTGTGGGCTATGATGCTAGAGCACTCTACCCAGGGAGACACAGTGAGACTCTGTCTCAAAAAAAAACCTTAAACTTCCTCCCTTCCTTACTCCTTGAGGAGCCAGGGGGGAAAGATGGAGCCAAAGCCAAGGAACTGCCTGCCCAGCCATCCCCTTTTTTTTCTCTTAGACTCCAATTCCATCTTCCCACCTTTCCCTACTCACATCTTACCCTCACTTTTCACACATACACTTCACCCTCATTTTCCACACATGCTTGAGGCTTGATTTGAAGGCATGCATCATGTTGCTTTTCTTGAAAACATTGTTAATTATTGCGCTGCCCAGGAAATAGGCAAAAATCCCAAGAGTTCAGGTTTTGACAGTGGGGAGCTGCACTTCTTTCTAGACAAAGAGTTGGACTAGATTTAGTGACAAGTTCTAAATTGGCTTGAGATTTTCCTATTTCCTTGAAGCATAATGCTCCATTGATTGCAAGCTGAGTCATATATTGAGCCTGCTTCTCACACTGTCAGCGGGAAGTGTAATTCCCGAATGACTTCCAGCAGACATTTATAGATTTTTCAGTCTGTTGAGTTATAAAAGACAACCAAAAAAATTTTTTCCCTGAAGGCCTTTAAATAAATCTTGATCTCAAGCTAAGTCATTGAACATAATTATATACAACACACTGGGAGTAATATGTGTAAAAGCAAGCATTGAGGTAGTGTGAATGGAAAAAAGTCAAGTGAAGTCTGTGAAGAAACAGAACACAGGATTTGAGGATTAGAATTCCACTTTCCAGTTTGTTCTTATTTGAGAAGCAAAATAAAGAAAAATAACTACTCAAGAAGATGAAGAAAGGAAAGGAAAGGACAAAGATAGGAATCAAAGAAAGATACCATGTTAAGAAAGGGTGGTGGACAGCATAAAATATGCCACCTCCTTCTTTCTTTCTTGGGAGACCTTCTTTCTTGGTGGCATATCCTTTTCATGTCCTTGTCCCTGTATTCTCAGGTCTTGTAGTTTTAGGCAGGACTCCTGACTCCTACTGTCTTGGGGCTTTGGCTTCTGAATCCCACTCTGCCTCAACAGTGTCAAGCCAGAAGTGCTAGGGAATTAATATTCCCACACCCTCACCCCAATTCAGCAACCCTTAATTAAGGACTGACTAGAGTTGGTGTATAAATATCCCAGGTCCCTCACCCCTTAGGTGAACCCCTGCACTACGCTGACTCTCAGAGCTCCCTGTAGAATTGAGGTCAAGTTACCCACAATGGTGACTGACTTCATAGTACACAGTTTATTGGTTTCCTTCCCTTTTCTTTCTCATTTCCTTATATTCCTAGGGCTCCCTTGCATTGTCTCCAAAAGATTACCTTTTTGGTAGGTTCAAAACAAGAATCCCTTTCCCCACCACCTACCAACAAAGAATGGCTGCATTGGAATCTTTTCCTGTGAGCAGCCTCTGTGAATCAGGGTAAAAATAGGAAAACTGACCTCCAAGGAAAGAAAGACATTCCTTAGTATTTTTCATCTGTGAAGACAATCACCACAGGAGGGCCCAAGGTTAAAAAATAGAACTTGAACTTTACCTTAGAAATGTAAACAATATAGCCTAATCATTTGTACCCTCATATTAATCTGAAATTCTTTTAAAAAGTTAAAAAAAAAAAAAAAAAGAAGAAGTAGAACTGAAGGGGATCGTGATACAGAGAAAGAAAGCTTGAGGTAGAGAAGGAGGACAGCCGAGACAAACATTTAAAAGTTAAGGCAAGGTCAGCATGGCAAGGTACAAGAAAAGGATTTCCTTTTCTTAGAAAATTCTTGTTTAGAAATTTTGTTCTGGACTTGGGAAGGAGACTCCCACAGGGGACACCAATAATGTCTTCTGAGACAGTTTCTTCAACCTCAGGTATGTGTAGCCCTAGAGGTACACAAAGACTTTCCAAGGAGTTACAGTGCAAGATGGTTCTAAGAGAACTAAGAGAATAAATTTTCAGATCCTCAACTTTCTTATTTCTTTTTTCTAAATGATTGGTACAGGTTCGCATTCCCAGATTCTCCTTTCCTATCTACCATTTTACAGTTAGTTATCAATCTCCTTTTTTATAAAAGAAAGGCAGACAGCTCACCCACCCTGAATCTCACTATATTGTACAAGAAATGTGTGTGTATGAATGTATGTTGCAACAGGAAGGGATTTGATATTTTGGTGTTAATGTTGAAAACGGAATCATTGAATAACAAAATTTTTGTAAGCCAGGTGTATCTATTCTTTAATTTCAACAAAATTGAAGTGGGATCTAATCAAATTGTCAACTGATAGCTAAAAAAAATTTTTATATGTCAGTTTTTTGACAGTTTTTTGATACAGTCAATGTTTTATATGACATTTTTATATGTCAGTTTTTTGATACAGTTTTTTGACAAACACCTAACAGGAATTTGAAGCTTGAGTGACATTTGTTTATAACAAAATGTCTTCCATTCTTCCATTCCCATCATCTTATTTGCATAAAGATTTTTCAGGGCTTACATATATAAAAACAAAAAAGTGGTATGATTGATTCTAAATGGTAACTCATTTCAGTGATACAAAATTTTCATCCATACATTCATGAACCAATTTTTAAAAAATAGCCTTCCATCTCATTAATATTCTTATTTCCAATACATTTTGCTTTCATTTCAATTTATATACATAATTTTTGTTACAAAGAAGTATTACAGTG
>CAUYPK010086371.1:0-15832 GCA_963574355.1 Loris lydekkerianus | reverse complement strand
GAGGAATTACCGGATTGAATGGCAGATCTATTTTTTGATCTCTAAGTGTTCTCTGTGTATCATTCCAAAAGGAATGTATTAATTTGCATTCCTACCAGCAGTGCAGAAGTGTTCCCTTTTCTCCACATCCACGCCAACATCTCTGGTCTTGAGATTTTGTGATATAGGCTAGTCTCACTGGAGTTAAATGATATCTCGAAGTAGCTTTGATTTGCATTTCTCTGATGATTAAGGATGATGAGCATTTTTTCATATGTCTGTAGGCCATGTGCCTGTCTTCTTCAGAGAAGCTTCTCTTCAAATCCCTTGCCCATCCTGTGATGGGATCCCTTGTTTTTTTCTTGCTAATGCATTTGAGTTCTCTGTAGATTCTGGTTATTAAACCTTTGTCAGAGATATAACCTGCAAATATCTTCTCCCATTCTGAGGGCTGTTTGCTTGCTTTACTTACTGTGTTCTTGGCTGTGCAGAAGCTTAGGGCTTTCACATGAAAGCTATAACCCAGTTACAACCTAAGAATAGGGGAAAGGGGGAAAGGGAGAGGAGGGAGGGGGAAGGTGGATGGAGGGAGGGGTACTGGTGGGATTACACTTGAGGGGCATCTTACAAGGGTATATATGAAACTTAGTAAATGTGGAATGTAAATGTCTTGGCATGGTAACTGGGAAAATGCCAGGAAGGCTATGTTAACCATTGCGATGAAAATGTGTCAAATGGCCTGTGAAGCTAGTGTATGATGCCCCATGATCATATCAATGTACGCAGCTATGATTTAATAAAAAAAAGAAAAAAACAAAATTATTATTATTATTTTGTGCTGATAATTGAGACACAGTGCTGTTGAATAAATTAATGGATTCAGGTTTCTCAGGAAATTTTATTCAATATAGGGAGCCAATCTCTTATTTGTTCTTAAATACATTTTTATTAAAAAAAATCAGAATGTAAGTCCTCCTATTGCTCTGTGTACTAAAGAAGATGCTAAAAATATTATTTCTTTTTAGCACTATCACTAAAGAGATGCTTTGTCAGTGTAAGATCAATTAGAGTACTTCCCCAAAAATTTACTCAGTGTAAGATCAATCGGAGTACTTCCCCAAACACTAAGGAATATCTATTCAAACATTTCAATTTCAAATGAAAAATCATAAGATAATTTCCAGGTAACCTGGGAATTTTGAACATAACTTGAAACCATATCTCCTCTCTCAGACTTGCTAAGGCTAGCATAAACAAGTTTTGAGAATAGGAAATGCCATTACATCTTATGTTTAGATACATAAATAATTAAGATGGGTACTGTTTATCAAGTTAGTCACATACTTACTAAATCAAAGTTTGTGAGCTAGTTAAAAGAAGTATGAGAAGGTGCATTTGAGTCACATAGGTTACTTTCTCAAAATATTTATACTAACCACAAGAGAGTACATCTAGTAATTAGGAGTAAACATAACTAAAAAGTTCTCAGAATAATTCTGTCCCTGCCCATTTTTCTATTTAGTTTTAAGAGTGAATAGAAATGTATCTTGGAGAAAGACATAATCTTAGATAGCTTGAAGAATGTCTGCAATGGGAAATGTAGAGTTTAAGCTGGACTTGGATGGAATTGAATAAAAGGTAAATAGGATACGACTTTCAGAAGGCCACAGAAATGGTATCAAAGATATCAAAGTTAAGAAAGAAGAAACCAACAATTTCAAATGATGTAAAGAGTACAAAAACTAAGAGTCCTTGACTATGTCTTTAGCAAACTTAATGCCTTAGGAGGTAAATCCAAAGCTATTAAGAGGAGAAAGAGGGTGAAGAATTAGAAACTGGGGAAGGAGTCAAAATGTTCATACTAACCCAAAGTGATTTACAGACTCAATGCAGTCTAACTCTAACCATTGAAATACTAACTTCATACTAGTTCACAGATCTAGAAAAAATAATTCCAGTTTTCATTTGGAAATGGAAAAGAGCCTGAGTAGCCAACATAGTCTTAAGCAATAGGAACAAATCTGGTGGCATCACATTATCAGATTTCAAACTATACTACAAGCCTATGATAACCAAAATAGCATGATATTGGCACACAAAAAAGAGACATAGACCAGTGGAACACAACAGAGAACCTAGATATAAAACTATCCACATACAGCCAACTGATCTTTGACAAAGCAGACAACAATACACATGGGGAAACAGAGACTGTAGTCAATACATTTTGAAAAAACACTTCTAGATATAGACCTAGGCAAAAATTTATGAAAAAGACCACAAAGACAATCTCAGCAGCAACAAAACCTAACATATGGGATTTACTTAGATTAAAAAGTTTCTGCACAGACAGGGAAACAATAGAATGAATAGACAGCCTACAGAATGGGAGAAAATATTTGCATGCTGTACATCTGATAAAGGTTTGATATCCAGAATCTATAAAGAACTCAGGCAAATCAGCAAGAAAACATCTAACAACCCCATCAAAAAGTGGGCAAAAGACACTAAGAGTAGCTTTCCAAAAAAAAAGATAGGTTAATGGCTAATAAACATGAAAAAAAAATGCTCAAAATCATTAATTATCAGGGAAATGCAAATCAAAATCATAATGAGATATCACCTAAGTCCAGCAAGAGTGACTTTTATCAAAAAGTTCCAAAATAGCAGACGCTGGTGTGGATGCAGAGAGAAAGGAACACTTACACACTGTCAGTGGGACTGCAAACTGGTACATCTGTAGAAAGTCGTATGGAGATACCTCAAAGAACTAAAAGTAGATCTACCATTTTATCCAGAAATCCCACTGCAGGGCATTTACCAAAGGGGGGGGGGGGAAAGTCATTTTATCAAAAAGAAATGTGTACTCTCATGTTTATATCAGCACAATACACAATCCAAGCGCCCATCAATACATGAGTGGATTAATAAAATGTGGCATATGTAGAACACGGAGCACTACACAACCATAAAAAAATGGGGATCTAATACCTTGTGTAACAACCTGGATGGAACCAGAGACCATTATTCTAAGCAAAGAACCTAAAGAATGGAAAAGCAAACACATGTACTCATTGTTAAATTGGAACTAATCGAGAAACACATGTGTGCACACATGGTTGTAAAACTCAAGGGAAAGCAAGTGAGTGGGAGGGGGCTGTAGGGCATGGGTAGGTTCACACCCAACAGGTTCACACCCTGCACACTCTAAAGGTGATTTGCACACTTACCACTTGGACTCAAACTGTGAAAGAAAGGCATGTAACCAGAACATTTATACCTTTGTAATATTGAAATAAAAAAATTTTAAAAAGAAAGCTAATTGGCAAAGTTGAGTAGGTAGCCTCATAAAGGGCTTTAAAGCAGTAAGCACAGGGTTTGGAAGAGCAGACTGACCCATCCAAGTGTTCACTTTCATGAGCAATCAGAATGTGTGACCTTCCTCTGAAAGAAGCTTCAGGGCTGTCACCAAGAGGGAGCCTGGTAAGACAGTGCCCTGGCTCGGGATTGAGGGAAGAGTTTGGGCTTTGGAATCTGACAGTGCTGGTGCCATGTAACAGTGCCTCTAGTTCTTAGTCCCTGAATCTTGTACCAGAGTTTTAGTTTCTTCATTTTTAAATATTATAAAATGTTTATTTTCAAAGTTTTATATAAACTATTTATATAATATTTTCATAAAGATTTATATTAAATGTTTTTCAAAATATCTAAAATTTTAATTTGAATAATTGTAATATATTAACACATAGCTAACTGTGTATCCCTTTGCATGTCTTTATATATTCATTTAGAAATGGATGAAAATGTAGGAGGCTGTACACCCATAATGTGGGCCACCCCTGCAGGTAGAAGTGTCTGAGGGTTGGGATAGCCAGCCTCTACTTTGTTATGTGCAGGGCAATAACTTGTACAAATTAGGGAGGAGAGAAAGTAGCCAAAAAAAAAAAAAAAAAAAGACTGCACTAAATAAGTATGGAATGCATGCTATGATCTCATTCACATAAAATTTTATAAAATGTGCATAAGGAAATAAGCAACATATGTCGTTAGGTCAATACCCACTGACTTATAGGAATGTCTGTGGTACAGTGTCAGCTATCAAGTGACAAATAAAAATTATGAAATAATACATGTGGAATGAAGCTATTTTGGTCTGCACAAGCGACAGACCAACACTGTGTGTGTGTGTTGACCTGCTTGTCTGTGTTTATAGGAAGGCTAGGGGTGGGGACATGGAAAAGGTTCTCATATCTGCCTTTGCATACCCTTTTTTGCATTGTTTCATTTGTTACAATAAGCTTAAATTATTTTTGTAATTTGAGACCACAAGTAAATATTTTTAAAAATAAAAACATAATTAGAAACTAGTATTTTTTGATGAATATGTATCAGACAATACATTTCTGATTGTTCAATATAGAATCTCATTTGATTCTCAAAAGTCTAGTAGGTAGGCACTTTCATTAACTCTTTTGTCAGTTTAGAAAACTGAAGCAAAAAGCTTACATAACTTGCTCTAAGTCATAAAGCTAGTGAGTAGACAAAAGTTCTAACTCAATGCTAAATCACTATACACCTGCTAACATTGCTAAAACTAAAAACAACAATGACAAAAACAAATCCTCGAACTGGCAGTACGAATAGCCATCTGGAACTTTCAAAGAATGCTGGAAGCATAGTTGTTTTAGGAAAACGGCTGGTAGCTCTTAAATATTTAAACATACATCTATCATGTATCTAGCAACCCCATTTCTAAGGATATCAATAAGAGAAACGATAACTATATTTACACAGATTTATGTGTAAATGTATCAATGTTTATAACATACTCATGTTCTCTAAAACTTGGTAATAACGCAGGTGCCACTTACAGATTGTATGAGTAAGCAAATTGTGGTCCATCCATCCAGTGAAATGCCGCTTGGCTATAGGAAGGCAAAGCCTATTGATTCATACAAATAAATCTTAAAGGTACTTTCCCAGACACAATAAGCTGCCTACATCGTGATTTCCTCTATTTGACACTCTAAAAGAAGTAAGATCTCAGAGATGGAAAACAGACAAAAGATTGCCAGGCCTGTGGGTTCAAGGCAGTGGTTTTCTACAAAGGGATTGTAGAGGGAAATTATGGATGTGTTGGCACTGTTCTGTTTAGATGTTCAGTTTTATGCATTTGTCAAAACTCCATGGAATTGTACATCATAAAGAGGGAATTATGCTGAGTACATTAAAAAAGAACAAACCTGGGTATGAAAGTAGGCAGTACTGAGTGGAATGCTCATTGTGATAAATGAATCTGTGTTACAAGCCAATCAATCACACTGAAGGGGATGCAGGAAAAGGATCTGACTTAAGGAACTTGGGAATTGCTTAGAACGATAAGCAACTTGGCTGTATTGTAGGATATTATAAGACTACTAAACACCACACATGTGCTGTGCTGTTCTTTTTTTTTTTTTTTTTTTTCTCACAGGGATATGTGTTGGTAACCCTTTAGTTAAATACTAAAATTAAGCTAATAATTAGATGAGAGCCAGGTTTTTCATGACCTGAGAAAGAAGACCCAGATCAGGAAAAAATAAACTATGTGGTGCTATATTCAAGTCAGGGTTATCAATATGGACTTCAAAAAGTTATAAATATAGGTAGAGAGATAAGAGGTAAGTACAGGTGTGTATGTATGTGTGCATGTATATCCACATAGGTTAGTCTACAGACGCATTTTTTTTTATTAAGTCATTTTTACACAGATCTTGAATACATTTATGCCATTATGGGATTCAATTTGTTGATTTTTTGTACAAATTGCTTACTTCCTACTAATCAACATAGCCTTCACCCCATTTACCCAATTACAGCATTAAGACATTTGTGTTCTACACCTGATAGATCCAACTTGTACTTGCACTCTGCTCCATAGGTGTGGTCCCCCTACTAACCCTCCCTCTATCAACCCACCCCCCTCCCTTCCCCTCTCTCTCTCCTTCCCTCCTTCATCCTAGGCTGTAGTTGTGTTTCATTTTTCATATGCAAGTGTGAGTGATTATAAATTGGTTTCACAGTAGTACTGAGTACATTGGATTTTTCTTTCCATTCCTGAGATACTTTACTAAGAAGAATATTTTCCAGCTCCATCCATGTAAACATAAAAGAGGTAAAGTCTCCGTTTTTAGCTCATTCCTTTCTTTCAGTCTCAGAGGACTAGGAAAGAAGCATCTGACAGCTCCTCCTCCTCATACTGACTTGCTTTGAAGCTCACTTCACTGTGGACTTTGATTTAGGATGAAAGATGCATATAACAACCAGTTCTCTTTCAGTTAACGGGGATCAAGGACAAATGTGAGAAAATATGAAATAATTGTGTGCAAAGAAATTACAAGAAATACAAGCTGAACATGCCTGCAGTAGTGTGTTTTGAGTAGCCCAAACACTCTTACACAGGTTTTCTCAATTTTTCAACAGGTTTTTCTCAAATAGCTATCTATGGAAAACTAATTACTTTCTTTTTAGTTGATGCTAAATCAGTGTTTGAAGTATTGAAGAAAAAAGATAATAAATACATATTTAATATAAAATTAAATACTAATTTTAATTTTAATCAAGTTCCTATTGATCATTTAACTTGCATAATATATATATTTCAACTTTTATTACTCATGAGAATATTCTTATTTAGATAAAATAGTACCTGTTCTTGTTGGCTAATTTTGATCATTTTTATTACAAGATTTTGCTACACATGTTAAAATGAAATAATAGCTAGTTGTTAATTGGTTTCATTAACAGAACTTTCTACACAATTATAGGATAATTTTATATTCTCTGCCTTTAAGTGCTTAGAATAAAATATCAGTTATTTCCAATAATTGATCTTTGTTATATTACATTTTGGGGTGCAAATAAAATGTCTAGAAGTCTGATTTGTCTAAGGTGAAATGACAAATATTATTTTTAATGTAAATTCAATTAAAATTTTTAATATTAGAGATAAAATTAAGAGTTGTAAAAATGTGGATATAAATTTCAATGTAAGAGAGCATCATGGTAAAAATAATGTTTCATAAAATTAAGAAACCCAGGAAGCAGAAATTATAAAATTCTTGATATTGTTATAATAGTTATACAATACAAAATTGCTTCCAAAGTTTAATTGCAATTTAACAATTAAAATAGAAGCCGTGGCTGGGCATGGTGGCTCACACCTGTAATCCCAGCACTTGGGAGGCCAAGGCGGGTGGATTGCTTCAGCTCATAAGTTCGAGACCAGCCTGAGTAAGAGTGAGACCCCCATCTCAAAAAAAATGGCTGGGCAATGTGGTGGGTGCCTCTAGTCACAGCTGCTTGGGAGGCTGAGGTACAAGAATCACTTGAACTCAAAAGTTTGAGGTTGCTGTGAGCTGCAATGCCACAGCACTCTACTAAGGGTGACAAAGTGAGACTTAGTCTCAAAATATAAATAAGCAAATAAAATAAAATAGAAGCCATATGTGTCAAAGTTTAAAAAAATTATACATATACATAATTAATACAACTAAAAATACAGTATTTTTGCCTATGCTGATGTCTATTAAAAATATACTTCAGGATGAACACGCTATTTTCTTCTTTGCCACTAATCATTTCGATTTCAGAAGTACATGAGAATTAGGAAACTGTAATTAAAACCAATGTTGGTATGTTAGAATCACCTTTGTTTTATAAATGAATAAAGTACATTTTACAGTCCTCCTAGGTTCAAAACAGGACATATAGAGAGTTCCTGTAGACTGTCCGTCCCACACATACTCACCTCCCCCCACTATCAACATTCCACAACAAACTGGCATATATGTCATTATCGATGAACATATTGTCATCACGCAAACTAGTTTGCTCATGTGTTGTGCATTTTATGGGTTTTCACAATGGCATAATGACACACATATACCATTGTAAGATCACACAGTACTCTGCTCCAGAAATTCATTTCACTTAAAATTTCACTGCTCCAGAAATCATTGGGGCTCTGCTACTTCATCTCTCCCTCCGCCGTAAGACTAGAAACCACTGTTTTTTGTTTGTTTTTTTTAAGGTCTATATTATTTCTCCCTTTTTAGAATGTCATATGGGGGTGTTGCCTGAGGGGTAGGGCGCCAGCCCCATATATCGGAGGTGGTGGGTTCAAACCTGGCCCAGGCCCAGCCAAAAACTGCAAAAACAAACAAACAAACAAAAAAATACTAGAATGTTATATGGTATAGATAATTTTCAGTTTTTTTTTTTTTTTTCTCATAGTAATAGATATTTAAGTTTCTTCTGCATCTTCTCGTGGCTTGATAGTTCATTGATTTTTTAATGCTGAATAATTTTCCATTGCCTGAATATACCACTGTCTATCCGTTCACCTACTGACTGAAGTGCATCTTGGTTGCTCTCAAGTTTTGACAATAATAAATAAAGTTTCCATAAATATCATATGTAAGTGTTTGTGTGGATGTAAATTGTTAGTCCCTTTGGGTAAAAATCAAGGAATGTGATTGCTGAATTCTATAATATGAGTAAGTGTAGTTAGGCCAGAAACTGCTAAACTGTCTCCCAAAGCGGGTACATAGTTTTTCATTCCAATCAGCAATGAAAATTCCTTTTCTTCCATAATCACATTAGCATTTGGTTTTGTTAGCATAGTGGATTTTGAGCATTCTAATAACTCTGTAGAGGTTTCTTATTGTTGTGTTACTTTGCAATTTTCCAATGATCTATAATAGGTTTAGTAAGTAATATAGTAAGCATATCTGTATATGCTTACTTCACATCCGTACATCTTCTTTGGTGAGGTATCTGTTCAGATATTTTACACACTTTTTAAACAGCTTGTTTCTTTTTTATTGTTGAGTAATAAGTGTTCGTTTTATATTTTAGATGACAGCTCTTCATCATGTCTAACATTTAGAAGGACTGGGTACTGTGTACAAACATACAGTCAGGAGGAATAGTGCTAATGTCTAATAGCACGGTCGCTCAGTATAATTAAGAACAATGTGTTGTATACTTCAAAATAGCTAGAAGATTTGAAATTATCTCCACACATAAAAATGGGAAATGCTTGAGGTGATAGATATACTAAATACCCTGACTTGTTCATTACACATTTTATGTATGTAACAAAATATCATATGTATTTCATAAACATGTACAAATAATAGATATCAATACAGAATTTATTTTTTTTTAGTTAGCTCCAGTTTAATAGAGTATAGAGTACATGTGCTGTTTATGTTTCCATTCTTCAGATACTTTACAAAAGATAATGGTCTCCAGTTCCATCTAAACTGCTGCAAAAGACATTAATTCATCCTTTTATGGCTGAGTACTACTCCATGGTATAAATATACCACATTTTGTTAGTTCATTAATGAATTGATGGGCACCTGGGTTGATTCCACATCTTTGCAACTTGATTTTTGCTGCAATAAGCATTTGAGAGCAAGTGTCTTTTGATAAAATGACTTTTTTTCCTTTGAATACACACCTACTAGTCGTGAGATTTCTGGGTCAAATGGTAAGTCTAATTTTAGTTCTTCAATCAATACAGAATTTAATAGCAATCTTGAATGTAAACAATTTTAGGGTGATATTTATTATATACACCAGGATAACATGACTGTGTTAATATGAAGATGAAAATAAAGATGATGATGATAATAATGATGAAAAAATATGATCTGTTTTATAGGGCAGATGTCAGAGGAGACAAAAAAAGTAGTTGGGCTGGGGTACAGGGTGAATGAGTTGCATGATATTTAAACTTGAAATCTATAGTCAGATAAACTTGCTTATATAAGGAAGGTGAGTTAGCTACATAAATCAGGACAAGTTATTTAATCTCTCCACATTCAGTGTTCCTCATATAAAAAATGAGTAATTGATAATCCTTATATGATATTTAAATTAGATATAATACTCAAAACATGCTAGGCCCCATACCTGGCACATATCAACTATTTATTAGATGTTAATATGTAAATATCATCATTATAGAAGGTAGAATATCATTAGATGGGGGCAGCCCATCCATGAAAGACTGGCCTGTCTAGGACCAGGGTAGGCCTCATCTAACCTACATTTACAAGAATAGTAACTTTGAAGTAGGGAATATTTGAAAGATGAGCACAGTAATTCTGAATTAATAGAATAAATCCAAACAAATTTCAGCAGTAACTTTGCCTTCCCACTAATTGCCCTCTGGTATGTTTAAATTACGTAAATCTCAAGAGTTTCAATGACTCATATTATAGAAAAAAAACTTGGGATTGATTTGGATTTAAGTAATTGCTGAAGTGTGTATCTTGGCAGAGACATAAATCAAAATCCTGTTTATCTTGACTGGTCAGAGAATACAATGTTCTGCTTGATTAACTATTTAGGTTAATAGGTCATTAGAATACCTATATACCATGAGTTAATTGCATATTTTCAACACTTCATACGAAGAGAAAAGTGAAACAAATATTAATCATTTTTGGAATGTTTATGGGCCACTTGAAGATCTTACAATGCCTTGAGTTTCCATATGAATGTCATTCACTCCTTACCTTACTTAGACCTATTCCAGACCAAGCTGACACAGCCCCAATGATGTCTTAGTCTCTGTGATGCATTAATGTACAAAGCATATGCTCCGAACAGGGGTAGCTCATCAGCCATCTTGCAGGAAATAAATACATCCTGAGGAATAGCTTTCAGCATAAATTTACAGTATCCAGTGATAGATATATCCTCAATGTTGCCAATTATCTTATTTTTTTATTTTTTATTCTTGCAGTTTTGGGAATTTTTTTTGGCCAGGGCCAGGTTTGAACTCACCACCTCCAGTATATGGGGCCAGCGCCCTACTCCTTTGAGCCACAGGCACCACCCCCAGTTATCTTATTTTTAATAATAAGAATTATTTTTTTATAAGGGACAGTTTTTGTTATCTATTATTCTCAGCAGTTATTAAAAATGTTTGCCATTTTCCTCAAGTCCTCTGCATTCCTGCCACCATCTCCCCCAAATGCTCCAATGGCCTCACTTCCTTTGCCCTGGAGGAAGCGAGATGACGTGACATGGATGGATATCGCCTCCTAGACCGACCTACAATTACCTGCGTCTGCTCCAGTTCTGATTCCATTCTCAGCTGTCTCAGAGGGAGGGTGAAAGCTTCATCTGTTCAGTCACATAAATCATTTGTAGGAGGTATAATTCTCCATGTTTGTGTTTTGTCTCAATCAAACATATTTGATCAAAATTTGATCAGAACCAAAATATCTCAGACCTTGTTTAAATATTTTGTTCTAGTAGGTTCAAACTTCAATTCTTTATACGGTTCTAGCTTTCCAATTTCTCTTTCCCTGTCACTATACCATATTCAGAAATTGTTGTTTATTTAAATATACTTTTAGTCTTTCTTTCTGAGTACCTAAAATTTTATAATGATAATCAATTAAGGCAATCCTTATTGTTGATGGATAAATTATTATCACACTCACACTAGTAAATTAATATAAACCTTTGAAGCTATGTATATTTTCAGTAAAATATACTAACATATGTTTTTATAAGATGAGTTGTCCTCTGTCCTTGATAGAGATTGAATATATAAATGTGTGTTTTAAAAAAATAAAATAAAGCTCCCCAAAGCCATTTTTCTTAGTTACATTATTTTCAGTTATATTTTCATCTTCCTTCTATTTCCCTTATTAGAAGATTAGCAGCAGTCTCTAATCTAAAAATTTGGCAACTTCCTGTTGAAAAGTAAATTTTATTAAAAGAAGCCACTTTGGCCAAGCACAGTGGCTCATACCTGTAATATTAGCACTCTGGGGGGAAGTGGGAGGATCCTTTGAGATCAGAAATTGGAGACTTGCATGATTAAGAGTGAGATCTCCCTCTCTACTAAAAATAGAAAAATTAACCAGGAGTTGTGGTGGGTCTCTGTAATCCCAGCTACTCCGAGGGCTATGGCAGGAGGATCGCCTGAACCCAGGAGTCTGAGGTTGCTGTGAACTCTGTGGAGGCCGTGGCACTCTAGGCTACATAGCAGAGTAACACTCTGTCTCAAGAAAAAAAGAAAAAGAAAAAGAAAGAAGACATATTCAGCATATTTTGATCATTTAGAACATATTTTATATAACACTAAAAAATACTTTCCTCACTAAATATTTTTACTTGCAAAATTACATAATAAAAATTGATAAATGTTATTTTTATACTGATATATTTAACAGCAGCAACTACTCTTTGTTCTTATTAAATAATCACATAAGCCTAGCTGTAAACAAATGACAGAATCTGAAATGTTATTGGATTTGGGGAGATAAACGCTTAGAATTTCTAAAGTGTAATTCATCCAGCACAATTAGTAAATTTAATTTTGATGTTTTAGTAATCAAATTCTGGCAAGCTTCTTTTTAGTCGAGTATGACTTATGATTTGTGAAAATGTTGACAAAGTAACAAATGAGTTCTATTGCAGAGACACATAAATGTTAAAATTATACCAAAAAGAGCAATTATGTTAACATCATGAAAAGTTTATTCAGAGTTATTATAGTCTGACCTGTTTACATGGGAAAAATATATTGACCATTGAAAGGTTGCAATTTCATTTTTTCCTTGTAGTTAATATATACCAAATACTTCATTCTAAATTATGAGGTTATTTTTCAGATTTACATGATACAGCTTCTGGCCTTTCATCTTACTCAGAAGCTCAGACATTACTGTAAAGTCTTTATTACTTACATTTCTTACTTACTTACATCTTTATTACTTACACGAGGCCCCTGCAGGGAAGACCAATTTCTATGACTGCTCTTTTCTTTAACTTTTCAAAGTTTCACTTGAGTTCTTCAAGTGGAATGTTTTAAAGCCTCATCAATTTAAAGTTCCCCATCTCTTATTATAAATAAATATGACGGACATAACGCTGTGAAAACTGATTCTTAAATTAATGTCATTTTGATCCCTCGTTGTTAGTGGAGGTAGAGCAGAGTCAGCCAGGTACCATGTAAGGACTGAGGAATTCCATTTTTCAGCTTTCAAGGTGCTGATTACTGATGCATTAATCCTGAACCTCTTGCTGGGAAAGCTACTATCATGTGATAACTGACTGATGGAGCAGTTCCAAAGCCCAGGTCCTGCCTTGATGGAGGACAGTTCTATAAAGGCTGTTTGCTCCACAGCTCCCCACAGGGCTTATGGAGGGCACTGTCCTGAACGTGTGCAGCAGACCTTTCCTTTCCCTTAGTTCTGCATTCCTGACTTCCCAGGATAACCCAGGAATAACTCCCCACTAAACCTTCTGCATGCAACTCAGAGCCTCAGAATCTGTTTCCCTGGGGATCCAACCTGTACAAAGTAATAGTAGGAAGTAGGCTGTAAAGTGACATTTTGTAGCTGGTTGGCATTTAGGTATGAAGTGTTAAAACTTTCTCAGATGGTGAGATTGGATGTGGACGCTGATGAAAGGAACCATGCTGGCAGGTGCACCACCTCAGGCCATCGAGAAATACTGAACAGTAGTAATTTCAAAGTCTGCAGAATCATACAGTTGTTGCTAAGCCAACTGATGAATTAAAGAGAATCAATGAAAATTTGACAGCAATTGGTCATCAATGTAAACTCTTAGTTTTCCTCTGCATGAAGCCTTCCTTGGGAGCAAATAAAGGTATTCATATCCCCTTTATCCAAAATACAAACAAACAAACAAAAACAGTGCAGATCAAGCCAAGGAGTTATTTATAGCAATATCCTATTTCCAGGAAAGTATAAAATCTACACTATAAAAAATTAGATATACCAATACTAGAGACCTTGCTGAGAAGTACTGGGACTCGGGCATTGGGTGGAACATCTGAGTGGGTACTTTAAAAATTGTTAAATCCTCAGAGTCTTCTGAATTCTCTGAGACTACCAAAGTTGCTCATTTTTTGTTGCTTAAGGATGATTATTCCTAGGGATGATAAATGCTTAACAACAATCTTAGAAGAAATCAAACAAATAGACGTAACCCTGACTTATAGTGTTTGCTGATTTGCATGGTGTAAGTAAATACACCATGGTTGATTTCAAGCTACCAACATTTTAACAATTGGCAAAGAAAATCGTGGCATGTTTGACAACTGTTTTTCACAAGCCAGCTTCAGTGCAATGCTGGGTAAATAACATGTGCATCACTAAGGATATCTTTTCCTGGCCACCAGAAAAATAATTAAGCCACAATTTCAATATAAGTCATAAGATACCTGAGGAAGTTCTTGGCCAGGAGTGGAAAGGGATTTCATCCTGAAGGAGTTGCATAACCTTGGCAATGAACACAGTCCAGCACAGAGATTGACTAATGGGATGTACTGAATGTTCACTGACCAGGGACTGATTCCAGGTGTTGAGGCAGAGGGAGATGGGCCAGAACATGAACCTGGATGAGGAAGAATTTATTGATCTGGTCCTGTTCTCCTGTGACACCATTAACATCCTGACAGGGACCTGGATGGTGCATGCATGTTGCTGGCATTATTTTAGAGGGTTGGAGAAAACAAAGATGCACACAAAATAAAATTCCAGAATTTCCATGGCAGAATGGAAAAAAAAATGATTAAGAGATTCAGAGAGGTGGGCACAGCTCTTATTCCATACTACCTACAATAAGAAATTAGAGTCTGTGGAAGGATCCAGAAGACACTTTGTTTACCAAAAGTGATAAGAAGCAGGAGAATCGCCTGGGGCCAGGAGTTGGAGGTTGCTGTGAGCCGTGTGACGCCACGGAACTCTACCAAGGATGACAAAGTAAGACTCTGTCACTACCAAAAAAAAAAAAAAAAAAAAGTGATAGGTGCACACAAGGGCGTGAGCCTTCTTGAGAAACCGATTGATGACATTCTGTGGAACCCACAGATAATGATTGGACACACTATTTCAGGACTAGGCTCTCTGATAGCATTGTAGATCATAAGACTTAAAAGCAACAGAAGCCAGGTGGTGATGCTGAATTAATAGAATCAAAGCTAATGAAATGGTCAAAATTTCAGGACAGAGTGACAACCATGGTGTCAGACCCACAAAAAATTTTGAAGTGCTTTCCAGAAAGTGTGGCCAGTACAATGTGGGTCTGGACGATGTATGCACTCCAGGGCTGGGGGCAGGAAGTGGTGCAGGTAAATGCTAAGAAGATTGAGAGGTCTCAGGTATTGCCTGAGGAATCCAGTGGCTTCGGGATAATACAGAACATGCTCTTCAAACAAAGCACAAAACCCCATTTGCCACAGTCACCATATTCCACCCTTTGAAATCTTGTTTTCTTAGTGGGTTTGGAGTTCCTGGTTGGAGTTTTAACAAGCACAGAATAGGGCTTTATTGTATATCCAAACTGTGACATGAGACACCCTGCCTCATGGGCCATATGATGTGGCCTCAGTGCAGTTTTAAAGGTGACCTTTTAAGGCTGCATAATATTCCATGGTATACGTATACAATTTATTAATCCATTTGTGGATGGATGGGCACTTGGGCTTCTTCCATGACTTAGCAATTGTGAATTGGGCTGCAATAAACATTCTGGTGCAAATGTCTTTGTTATAATGTGATTTTTGTTCTTCTGGGAATATACCTAGTAGAGGAATTATAGGATTGGATGGCAGATCTATTTTTAGGTCTCTAAGTGTTCTCCAAACATCTTTCCAAAACAAATGTATTAATTTGCATTCCCACCAGCAGTGTAGAAGTGTTTCCTTTTCTCCACATCCATAGAGACAACAAGAATGTCACCCAAACTGTAAGGGACAGAATTTCTGCTAGAGGCAGAAATTGATCCCAAGAAATCTGACTCCATAGCCAAG
>CAUYPK010086369.1:0-22068 GCA_963574355.1 Loris lydekkerianus | reverse complement strand
ACTTGCCAGTTTTCCACTGTTTTTGTCCTCCTCCTGGGGTCCAGAAGTTCCTTGCTGGCTCCCTGTATCCTCAAAGGGATGATCATAGGCAGATCCCACCGGCCAGAGATGTCTGGAGTCTTGTCTCCCCAGACTCGCCGTGCCCAGTTTCATGGAAGCTGTTACTCGGCTGCCATCTTTAATCCAATCTCAACATACTTATAATGAAGTCTGAATTGTTTTTCCCTGACATTGAGAACAAGGATTTTCATTCTCTTTGTCTTTATTCAACACTGTGTAGAGGCCCTAATTACTGTAATAAGGTAAGAAGAATAAACAAAAGACATAAAAATTAGAAAGGAAGACACGAAACTGTTCCTATTTATAGATGATATGGTTGTTTAGGTAGAAAACCTTAGGGAATCTATAGAACCAACTATAATAACTAATAAATGAATTTAGCAAAGTTGCCAGATAGGAAGTTAATATGCAAAAATGAATTATATTCTTAAATAGTGTCAACAAACAGTTGGGAAGTGAAATTAAAAACAATTCCATTCACCACAGTGCCCTCAAACCTAATAAATTTCTTAGGTATTTATCTAATAAAATATGTCCAAGATGTATACATTGAACATTAAAAATTGATGATTGAGATTAAAGAAGACATAAATAAATGGAGAGAAATACCATGTTCCATAATTAGAAGACACCTTATTTTAAGATGGCAATTCTTCCTCAAATGGCCTATAGATTTATTACAATCTCAAACAAAATTCCAGTGGGATTTTTAAAAGATCTATAAACTGGCAAGCTGATTTAAGAACTTATTTGGAATGCAAAGAACCTAAAATAAAAAAAGCACTTTTTGTAAGAAGAACAAAGTTGTAGGACTTATACCATCTGATTTTAAAATTAACTATGAACCCATCGTAACGAAGATAATGTAAAACTGTGAAAAGATAGACATAGAAATCAATGGATAAGAATAGAGAATTCAAAAATAAAGCAACACATACGTGGTTAATTGGTATTCTGCAAAGGAGCTGAGGCAATTGAAGGGGGAAAGAAATCTTTCACAAATAATGCTCCATCAAATGGGAATCTCTATGGATAAAATCTTATTCACCCTTCTATGGCACAAGGAAAAATAATAAGATGGATCATAGACCTAAATATAAAATTTAAAAATGTAAAACATTGGGGCGGCACCTGTGGCTCAAAGGAATAGGGTGCTGGCCCCATATGTCAGAGGTGGCGGGTTCAAACCCAGCCCCGGCCAAAAAGTGTAAAAAAAAAAAAGTAAAACATCTAGAGGAAAATATAGGAGAAAATATTTACAACCTTGGGAGTAGGCAAAGATTTCTTATAAAGAAGGCATGCTTTATAAGAGAAAAAAGTGAATAAATTAAATTTAAATATTACCAATTTTTGCTCTTTGAAAAAACACATTGAAAAAACGAGCCACAGACTGGGAGAACTTTCCTTGTGCAAGGTTTGGGCACAACGCACATTATTTGGGTGAAGGGCACACTTACAACTTTGACTCAATCTGTACAAAAACGATGTAAATAAAATGGGTGTACTCCTTGCTATTCTGAAATAGAAATTAAAAAAAAAATAAAAAAAAAAAAAGACCTGGTGGACTGGAGAAGATCTAAGAAAGCAAATACAATAACATCCTACGAAGGTGGTAAAAAGCGAACTCCAAAGTATATAGTGACAAAATTGGTGTGAAAGACACACAGGCCGATGTGCTGATCAAATCCCAGGACAACTGAATGAGAAATGTCTGTTAAAGGAGAGACACTATGGGATGACTACAAGGGGATACTCCCCCTAGGAAGGAGGAAATCTTTTCAGTTTGTTCCTCTCTCCACGTAGAGAGGTTCAAGAAGTTGTGTCTACAATGTCTTCAAGAATCTGAGGATATTTGGGAATTCCCTTCCCTCAGCCTTCTAGGCTGGATAACAATCATTCCTGGTCCTTCCTCTGCTGGCGTCCCTCTCAGCCTTTCCCCTGCCCCAGCCCCTTCCACTCACTATTCTCTGTTTAGATCACTGGATGCAGAGAAAGCGATCTTGGAAATGGTGTGTGTCCCCCTTCCATGGGTCTTGGGGAGGATGCACCATCTCTGGCTCCAGAGCACATCCTCTTGCAATGACTGGCCAGTTGGTGGACAAGGAACCCAGTACTGATCACAGAGTCCTTGAGGTAAGGACCCTACATATAATTGCACACCTTCCTGTGTGGAATACTTTTGCTATTGCTTCATTAAAGTTTAGACTTTAAATTCTTACCTTGGCTTGAAAAGTCTACCTAGAAGCCATCTTTGAGTGAGAGGGTCTATCTTTGGTGAGAGGGTAAGGGAAGAATCATGGTCTTTACCACGGTTTTAATGGGACAGCCGAGCTATCGGTGTGCTCTGTCCTCAGACAGATCAAAAGACCACAAATCCAATGCTGAACACTTTGGAGGATTCGGTCGTAGGTGACGTTTGTCTCCCCTGGTTATCTTGCATGCCTCTTATTAAATAAGCTGAACCCTGTGACTATCTTGCTTTCTATTAACCTAGGTAGATTAAATAATCACAATTACCTTATCTCCCACTGCCTTCAAGTGTTTTGCCCTGTTGCAATACTTTTTTTCTTTAATTTTCATATCTGTGCCTGTAATAGTCCTGTGATAATCAGAACAATTAAATGGGGAGCAGCAGGAGAGCTGTTCAGGGACGTGGCTGTGTGAACTTTTTGCCTTGATTAGCCAAGATGACGATGACACACCGAGTGGTGAGGAAAAAGAGAAATGAGCAGTGTGAGAGTGACCACAGCCACAGTCTGTCTGCAGAGCTCTGTGTTGTATGGGAAAACGGACTCTGCCTGAACCTGGTCTCAAATAATGCTGTTCCCCTGACCCTAGAAATGTGGAGGTGACAGCGAGGGCCCTTAGGGATAAGGCATTGGAAACCAACAAGATGAAAGAGCAAGGGAACTTCCTCTGAAATAATGAGCATTAAAATCAAAGTAGAGGTCCCTCAGTCTGCTGACGGCACTCACTCAAATTTGAAAAAAGATAGTAGAGCCTCATTTTGTTTTTGGAGTCAAGATAACTGTGTCTCTGTTTGGTACTTGTCAGCCTTTTAAACTGATGCTAAATAACCAATTAATATGGAAATATATGCTCCTGCTTTCTAATATAGTCAGTGCTAGATTCCCTGGCAGCTCATGGGAGGGACTGTAGAGGGGCAAAGGGGACCCCTACAGTTCTGGTCTGACCCTGGGGGAGCAGCTGGGCTTCCCAGGGCCTGAGGAGAAGGCACCTTTCCAGCTTCCAGGCAGGCAGGACTGCTCCTTGGAATTGTCAATTCTGGCACAGATGGAGAAGGGACGCACAGAGTGTAAAGTCCATGCTCTGAAATTACATCCAAGCAGAAAACAAGGCAACTGGGCAGCTGTTCCTGGAGCAAAAGGCCTAGTGGTTGCCAGTCAGAAAAGGAAAAAAGAGGTGAGCTACAGAAATAATTACCATGCCTTGTGTGTTCAGCCGCCCCTGGGTCTCAAACTCCTGTTACCTCTAGGACCTCATCTGACCCTCACCTCTGACAGAGCGCTGGTCTGAAAGTCAGCAGATGCTGCTCCACCAAAAACAGGCGGTGTGGCTCAGGATTGGGTTCCTGTGTGCAGAGTCTAGGTCACAATGGCTGCTTCACAGAGTTGCTATGGATAAGCAAGCACGTCCACTGAGGGTATATAAAGAAAACAAAGACAGGATTCCTGACCTCGGGGAATGCCAGGCACTGACTGAAGCCACCTCCCTAAGCCTGGCACTTTTCCTCTGCCAGAGGCTCTCCACACCTTCTCCTTCAGGTATCAGCTTAAGTGTCACTACCTGCAGGAAGCCTTGCCTTTCACTATCTCCTCAATAGGCTGGGTGTCATTCCCCATTCAACACTCCTGATGCATCCTCTATTTCTCCATTGTAATAGTTAGCATGCCTGTAATTACCTGTTCCATGTCAGTTTGTATTCCCCCACTGGACCTTAAGCATCAAGAAATCAAGGACTATCTCAAATACCGTGTGAAGCACTGAACAGAGGGCTTGGCACAGAATAGGCACTTGAGGAAAATTTGTTGAACTCAACTAATCTGGGCAGAGATGGTGCTGTGGTTTGAATGTATCCCGTCCAAAATTCAGATGTTGAAATATAATGGCCAATATGGTGGTATTAAGAGGTGCAACCTTTAAGAGAGGGCTTAAAAATGCAACAACACAGTCATGAGGGCTCCTGAAAATGCAACAACAAGGCACCATCCTGGACACAGAGGACAGGTCTCCCCAGGCAACTGAACCTGCCCGAACCTTGATCTTGGACTTCCCAGCCTCCAAAACTGTGAGAAATTAGTTTCTAGTTTTTATAATAGAAATTACCCAGTCTTAATTATTTTGTTATAGCAGCACACAATAGACTAAGACAGAAAAATAGGTGAGACATGGGATTTTTAGGAGAGTGAAAACAGTCTGAATGATACTGCAGCAGAGGAGACATGTCACTGCACAATGTGAACCCAAAAGCGCTCCAAATAAAGTTTTTAGTAAATAAAAAAGTAAAATGATGCAATTCTTTTATTTACAGATGAGAAGCCAGATGCCCGAAAAAATGATAAGTCTTAGCAAGGCCACACACAGCAAGTTGACTGGCAAGGCTGGGACCAATATACAGCATCCTGACCCCAACAATGCCCCCAAAGAGGAGCTGCTGCTGTGTGTCTACCACCAACCGTGAGCCTCTGCTCAACTCCCCCATTTCAGCCTCCACCAGAGTGGTTCCTACGGTGTAAGTGATGAACCTACATTGATGCATCATTGTTGCCCAAAGTCCACAGTTTACTTTGGGTTCACTCTTGGGTTTACATTGTGCATTACCTGGCTTGGAGGGGCAAGGGAGGCCAGAGGACAGGGCTTGATTTGTCATCCCCCCTATTGTTCCAGTTTAGACTCTGCCACCACCTCCTCAGGGTGTCCTCCCTAACACTATTTCTTAGCAAAAACCACAATGTTGAAAGGGCGAGACTGGGGCATGCCACACAATCCCAGGCCCTAGCCAAGGAACCATCCTGGTGTAATCTGAGTCCTGGATATTTGTCCAGGAAATTCAGGAACCCAGACAGTTCAAGGTCTTTGGAGAAGGTATGGGACTTGGTGCATATTCTTAACACAGTTGGTAATGACTCCTAGTTTTATGTACAGTGAGTACTTATTACAGAATTATCATAAGGTAGATTTATTGGAGAAAGAAAGTACCCAAGTTTTGTGAAAAATAATTACTCCCATCACATTGATATAATTACTTGCACTGGTTTTCCAGGGCTGCTATCCAATTTTATTTATAGGCAATTATTTTGGTATGGTTTAAAATACTCCCAGAGCATAATCAGTCTGCTTTGTTTTCAGGCCAGTCTTCTGCTGCCCAAGCTGGACCTGGACCAAGAACTTGCCATGTAGTCACTGTAGTGGCCCTCTCTGGATGCCGAACTGACTGCTGTCCCAGAAGGCAAGGCTGGTCTGTCTGCACAGCCCTCAAACTTCTGCATGGAGAAGGGAGTGGACGTGGATCGCCAGAGAGCTTCCCTGCCTGTGCTTCTCATGAAGAAATCACTGTTCCCTGGGACACAGGATCATAGGGAGAAATTGATTGTAAAATATTTTTCAGAAAAAAATAAGAGTTACAGCACAAGAAAAGTCTTAGAATTATGTAGAACTATGTTCTCATTCCAGTTCTCCCGCTTACTATGCAGGTAACCTCAACTTACTGGGTCTTAGTTTCTGTTTCTATAAAGAGGAGATTATCTAACTTGGAGAGCTGCTGAGAGAATCACACGGGGTAATGTAAACCAGCCAGCTCAGAGTCTGGCACCAGCACATGAACAATGACATATTATTAGCAGGTGAAGGACAGGGTTGGGAGAGGTTAATCTTCTTACGTGACAGGGCTGTCCCTCACATAGCCCCAAGAGGGAGCAGCCTATGGCAAGCTTGAGCTCAGAGCAGCCACATTCTGTCACAAGACCGTTCCTTCCTGGACACAGCTGAGTGGGTTGTGGTAGGCACCTGACCCGAGGGCACTGATCTGTAGCCAGAGCAGCTGTTCTGTGAGATGGCCTCGTTCAAAAAGTGAGTCCAAAGCAGAGAGATGGATGATTCGCTGAGCTAATCAGATTCTTTGTGAATGATCCATGAGGGACAGAAGCAAGCAGGCATCCAAGAAGAACGGTGCAGGTGCACAGAGAGAGAGAGAGTGAGTGAGAGAGAGAGAGAACCCAGCTATAGCTAAGGCAAAGTGAACACGGAGCTTGGGACCCTGAGCTTCTGCAGCACGAGGCACCGAACCCACAAAGGGCTTCCTGGACAAGGAACGTCTTTCCAGGTGCAGAGCTGCGTCCCACGGCTGTGTGGCTGTGCCTGGGTTCACCTGTGATTCCTGCATTCCCACCATAACCCTCATCACCTGAGAAAACTTGGCTGGGTCTCTGCTCCTTGCAAGAACAAGCCAGCAGAGCACCAGAGGCGGCTGGCACCGTCCCCTGACCTCTAGCAGATGGTGTACACAGGAAACTGGACCCCAGAGGATCCCAGGGTCACTCACTGAACCGGCAGCCCAGCAGAGACCAGAAATCAGGTCTCCTGTTAGTTATGCAGAAGCAGGAGGCAAATTTGAGTTCATTTGAAGGGGAGGAGTAGCAAAAGCTGTCATTCCTGGTGATCGACCTAGCAGCTCCAAATGCCGTATGTCCTAGAGTGTGTCTTCCTCGCCTCACCTTCACGCACGAACTGTTTGCAGCGACTTCTTTCCTGGCAGATCCCTGGGTCACACTGACTTCACCCCTCAGTGGCAGCTCACACCACGGGCTGTGAGGACACCGCCCAGCAGGTTGTTCGTGACATCCGCATGCTGCTGTGGGCTGCACTGTGGGTGTACGTGGCCCACGTCTACTCAAAATCCACAAGGTCCTGAAGTGCTGGGAGCCTGGCGTCTGCTACTGTCCCTAGTGAGTGCTGGAGACTTTCGCTGGGAGCTCAGTGGTGCCCACAAAACCTTCCAGGTATCCCCAAGGCAACTCCCATCTCTCTCCAGGATACTTTCAAGCCTTTGTAAGTCTTTCTAGAACCTTCTTCTGGCCACTTCTTGCCTCCTTCTCAACAAGTGATCCTAACTTTTACTTCATTAGTGAACAGAGGTCATTCCACAGGAATGTCTAAATGTTCTGCCCACAGCTGTAGATCGGCCTTAGTATCCAGCATTTTCCTTCTTCTTGGCTACTTCTAGCAAGAAATGAGAGACATCCCAGCATCATGGACCTTAATCATCACATGCTTTTCCTCTTTCCTTAAACGACCATAAAGGCCTGTGATGCTGGGGACTATTTCCAAATTCCTGAGAGACATTAATCTTTGGGATTCAGAAACAAAAAAGAAATTGGAATTTCTAGCAATTACTAAAATCATAAGTCACTTTTTAAGAATACTTTTCAAGTTTCTTCATAGTCTTTTCTCATCACTATGGACATATACATTTTTTCTTTAATAAGTAGGAAGTTTGGTAGCCTTTGTAAAATATTTGTGCTTGGTAATATTTATAAAGTTCTTTGGTAGTTTTGTGAAGAGCCATTTGCAATATTATTGCAAATATTGAAACACAGGAACTACCAGTGAACATCCGTGGATACTTTGGAAATAATGTAGCCTCTGATCTCCTGGCAAGGTTAACAGCACCTAACAGAATCATGGAAATTGCCACGTTAATTACTAACTGGGTTGTCAAAACTTTTTCTTTCTCTGAATACCACTTATAGAATTTGTATAATGTTTACTATCCATATAAACACTCTAACATTTATTATTTTGAAGGAACAACTCCCTGTTAACAGCAGAAAGTCCAGGAATACACATTTGTAACAAGGCATTACCCACATGCATGACTGACCAGTGACACTGTGGTCACTTCTGTCTTACATACTCTTATCCCATTTCTCAGAAACGTTGACCTTAGCCTTCAACCCCGTATGTCACTATTTCTTGCTCTTGCTTTTGACTTGACATCAGTGGATGCCTTTGGTCAGTAATGTCTCTGTTTTAATTGGTGATCTATAATTCTCAGAAAATAATGACAATGTTTTCCCATATTCCCTATTTCTTGGCTGATTTTTCTTGGTATTTGGGTTTTGGAAAATATAAATTTCCTAAGATAGGCAGGGAAGGAATTCCTTCATGGAAACACTAATATTGAGCATGTGCTAGATGCCACAGTTGTGACTAAGGACACAGGTTTGGGGATCCTGAGTTGCAAATCTAGTCACTACTTACTAGCTGCCTGACCCTGGGAAAATTAAACAACATCTTTGAGTGTAAGTTTTCAAATGAGTAAACTTACCACATTGTTGTTTTGTGGTTAAACGTGTGGTTTTGTGGAAAAATGAGTTGTTAAGTGAGTTAAATATCTGTGTGACACTCTTAGCAGAATCTCTGGTACATATGTAGTAATATATATTGTAACCATCAAGACACAAACCCTGATGTAGGAATGGGTAATCTTGTGCTGCCACAGATGTGTGTTTAAATTTTCTGATAGCCACATTAGGGGCGGCACTTGTGGCTCAAAGGAGTAGGGCGCCAGCCCCATATGCCGGAGGTGGTGGGTTCAAACCCAGCCCTGGCCAAAAACTGCAAAAAAATAAAAATAAATAAATCAATACTGTTTAAAAAAAATAAAATAAAGAGATAAAATTAATTTTTGCAATACACTTAACATAATATATCCAAAATACTATCATTTGAGCATATACTTAATATAAAAATTATTAATCAGATGCTTTACATTTTTTGATATCAAGTCATCAAAATCTAGTGTGTATTATACACTTACAGCAGATCTGAATATGAGCACAAAATTTTCACTGCTAATATTTGATCTGTATTTAGATTTCTTAATGGCTACAGTGACTGACATACTCAAGTTGTTCCAAACATGCTTAAATGTTTTCCAGTAATGGAAATGAGTATCAAAAAGTTATTTTTTCATAATACTTATATTCATATCAATAAAACTGGGTCATCTTTTTTGGAAAAGTCAATGTAACTTTGAAGCGAAGAGCCTGTTAATTTCAAAATTACTTCTGTTCCAGTTGAGTAAATTGACTCTAACTCCTGAGTCAACTTAGTATTACCAGCATAGAATTCAAAGACATACTTCATAAATTGAAAAGTAACTCTAGATTTGCCAGCAAAGCATCCCTCAAATTTGCTTATAGTTTCTTGCAGTCAATTTGAATAGTGCTATCAGTTTCAATTAAAATTTTTTATATTTTATTCATGTTAGAAAATGTGCATCATTGTTATTGATGTTTATTATAAATTTTAATTTCAGCATAAATTTTTATACCTGAATAGCTAGGTCACAAATAAACTTTTCCTTTCCTGGGAACTTCAAATTTAGCTCATTCATATCCTATTTTTTGTCTTTGATGATTTAACATCCAGCAGCATTCATTTCTCTCCAAGAAAATCTTGAATTGGAGTTAGCGTGGCAAATCTTTGTAAAATCTTCTACCATTCAGTCAATGAACATTGACAAAGAACACAAGATTATTACTACATTTATTGTATTTTTTCAACATTTCCATAAACTGGCAATAATTTACACATTTACATGTGCATACTGAATGATTAGAACAGCTATGTCTATGATGCTTTACCGCAAGTCTTAAAAAGCTAAGAAAAATTATTTTTATAGGGCGGCACCTGTGGCTCAGTGAGTAGGGCGCCAGCCCCATATACTGAGGGTGGTAGGTTCAAACCCAGCCCTGGCCAAACTACAACAAAAAAATAGCCAGGTGTTGTGGTGGGTGCCTGTAGTCCCAGCTACTTGGGGGCTGAGGCAAGAAAATCGCCTAAGCCCAAGAGCTGGAGGTTGCTGTGAGCTGTGACACTGCAAAACTCTACCGAGGGTGACAAAGTGAAACTCTGTCTCTAAAAAAAAAAGAAAGAAAAAAATTATTTTTATAAACAGATACATCAGCCTCTTGTTTTAGAACTCTGGTAAGTGTGGATTTTTAATCTACCACAGTTGGAACACTATCCATCAGAACAGAAATTTTCCTGCCTAGTTGAAATTCTTATTTGACATATAAAAAATTGAAAAATATCCATGCCAGGGAGTTTGGCTTTGTAAGCCTTAAGGTGACAGCTCTTTGTCAAATTAGAAGTCTTTTGAGACAAACTATATACAAAATATTAATTAGGCAATATGTTTGATGATGTATCATTTCACCTAAAGCTAAATAAAACTATGAGGTACTTCCAAATTTTTAAATGTTGAATCAATTGATTTTTCATGTTTTTAAAAGGTATTGTATTCTATATGCAACTGTTTGGTGGCTTAACTGAAGATCTCTCATAATCTATAAAGTATTTTTTGTATATTCATAATTTTCTAACAAAATTTTCCTAACTTAAATAGGAGGTTTTTTTTTTAATCATTACTCCATCTAAAATTGTTTATCTTTTTAAAGGAATCTGAGCCATTTTATAATTGGCCATAATTACTAGCTCAGACAATGTTAAAAATAGTTTAAATTTTTTGTTGCATATTTAATTCTGATTTCCAGTGGCTAATTTCTTTCTTTCTTTTTTTTTTTGTGACCACTGCACTAGGTGATAGTTCTTTTTGTGTGTGTGACCACTGCACCAGGTGATAGTTCTATTTTTCATATTTTGAGAAACTTTCATACTGTTCTCCATACTGGTTGCACTAATTGACATTCCCACCGACAGAGTATGAGGGTTCTCCTTTCTCCACATGCTCAGCAGTATTCATTATTCTGTTTTGATAAAAGCCATTTTAACTGGGGCGAGATATCTCACTGTAGTACTGATTTGCATTTCTCTGATGAACGAGAACCATTTTTTCATATATCTGTTTGCCATTTGTATGTCTTTTGAGTATTGAGAATCTTTGCCCATTTTTTTTTTTTTATTGTTGGGGATTCATTGGGGGTACACGAAACCAGGTTACACTGATTGCATTTGTTAGGCAAAGTCCCTCTCACAATCGTGTCTTGCCCCCAAAAGTTGTGGCACACACCAAGGCCCCACCCCCCTCCTTCCTTCTCTCTCTCTGCTCTTCCTTTCCCCATCCCTCCCTCCTTCTTTCTCTCTCTGCTCTCCCCTTCCCCTACGGTGTCCTTAATTGTCATTAATTGTCCTAATATCAAAATTGAGTACATAGAATTCATGCTTCTCCATTCCTGTGATGCTTTACTAAGAATAATGTCTTTCACTTCCATCCAGGTTAATACAAAGGATGTAAAGTCTCAATTTTTTTTAATACCCGAATAGTATTCCATGGTATACATATACCACAGCTTGTTAATCCATTCCTGGGTCGGTGGACATTTAGGCTGTTTCCACATTTTGGCGATTGTAAATTGCTGATGTATCTCCAGCCTCTAGTGCTTACATAGAGAAGGCACTCAGTTTAATTTCTGGTAAGTAATTGAACAAACCTTTCATTTCGGGTTTCTTGTCCTGCCTTCTTGCCTTTGGCCCGATTCTACGTGCACATCTCGCTTTGCTTTGAACATGCCATGTTTGCTCTTTCCACAGTGCCAAGTGTATTTAAGCTTGCAAAGAAGGCTTAAAGAAAATAGATTAAAGAGATTGTTTTTCTCTAAGACTCATAAGAATGAGTTCTGGCTGGCCATAATCAAAAGTGGGAGACTGTTGGCATTATCACTCATTACGAAACAAGGGGCTCATACAGGCACCGATGGAAACATCAGTGTGTTTATAACTGGAGCTTTATTTTAATCCAGTCTTTATTGATTGATATTATAATTCCAGAAGAGCAAATTCAATAAATGAAATGGTTATGCTTTATAATAACGAGTTGAAATTATTTGTCTCACAAGAGAAATTCCACAGTGTTCTGGAAGAAATTATTTGGAGAGAAGAAAAATGTGAGGGTATTGAGAAGTTTTGAGAGAAGAGAGTATTGAGAAAAAATTGTAAGGAGAGCTGTGTTAAGTTCTTCTCTATGAAGGACTTTTTTGCTTCCTGAAATGAGCTAATCACAGACATGAACCTGAGGGGAGCAGGATAAAGGGAAGGGTGGCTGGACATGGGTGTATAGGAAGGAACCTTGGAGAGTGAAATTGGAAGGCATATGTACAATAGCTAGAGGGGGAGATGGAAGGATTAAGAACAGGAGCAATAAGTCAACGGCAGTCAACTGTGGGTGTGACATTCTCTTACATAGTATAAGTCATGGGGTCAAAGTAAATAAAGGGAATAAAAGTAAAGGAAAAACAAGAATAATGATTCCACAGAGTATTTTGTTTTTTATTTCTACTATGAAGACGGAGCTATATTGGTTGGACTCTAAACAGTAGTTCAACAGTCAGTTGTCCCTTGACTAATAAACTACTAAAGTATGGCTATTTAATATTAAGACTCACGATTCATAAACACAAGATGTCTTTTGATTTATGTATGACTTCTTTAACTTCTTTTATCAGTGATTTCAGGTTGTCAGTGTATGAATCTTTCATTTCCTTGGTTGAGGTTTATTCTCAATTATTTTATTCTTCTGATACTATTGTACATGAGGTTGTTTTCTTAATTTCTTATTTGGATAGTTCACTGTAGTGTAAAATTGATTTTTGTATGTTGATTTTGTATCTTGTAGCTTTACTAAATTTGTTATCTCTGAAAGTTTTTTAGAGGAGTCAAAATGAACATGTCATCTGCAAATAGATCTTTTTATTTCCTTTCTGATTAGGATAAATTTTCTTCATTTTTTTCTTCCCTAGGTGCTTTGGCTAGAATTGCCACTACCATGGTGAATAAAAGTGGTGAAAGCGCCTTAGTTCTTATGCCCGATTTTATAGGAACAGCTTTCAGTTTTTCACCATTAAGCATGAACAATAGCTTTCGGTTTATCACCTATTTCCTATAATACATTGAGATGGTTTCCTTATATTTGTAAGTTGTTCAGTTTTTATCATGAAAGAGTATTGAATTTTATTAAATGCCTTTTTTCTGCAACTAGCCAGGTGATAATGTGATTTTTACATTTCATTTTATTACTGTTTGTATTACATTTCTTTATTTGTATAGATTTGAAATTTCTTTGCATCTTAGGGATAAATCCCACCTGGTTATGATGTAAGATCCTTTTGATTTGCTATTGAATTTAATTTGCTAGTATTTGGTTGAGAATTTTTACTCCTTTGTCTAGAAGAGATATTGGTAGATATAATTTTCTTTTCTGGTAGCGTTCCTGTCCTTGTCTGGCTTTGGTATCAGAGTAATGGTGGCTTCAGAAAATGAGTTTTAAAGTGTTCTATCCTCTTCAATTTTTTGGGAAAGTTTGAGAAGGATTGGTGTTAGTTTTTCTTTAATTGTCCAGCAGACTTCACCAGTGAAGCCATCTGGTCGTTGGATTTTCATTGTTGCGAGGTTTTGATTATTGATTCAATCTCTTTATAGTTATAATTCTTTTCAGATTTTATATTTTGTCATGATTCAGTCTTGTTAGGTTGTATGTTTGTAAGAATGTATGTATTTCTTCTTCCAATTTTTGTATAACTATAGTAGTCTCTTGTGATCCTTTTCTTTCTGTAGCACTAGTTGTAATGTCTCCTATTTAATTTTTTATTTTATTTATGAGTCATAGTTCTCTTTTTTAAGTCTAGCTCAAAATTTATCTCAAAAAGCAACTCTGACTATTATTGATTTTTTTTTATTTTGTTTATTTATGCTTTAAACGTTATCATTTTCCGTTTGATAAATTTGGTCTTAGCTTAGTCTTATTTTTCTAGTTCCTTGAGATTTACAATTAGGGTGTTTATTTGAAATACTTTTTTTTTTTTTTTTAAATGTAGGTGTTTATTGCTATAAGATTTCTTCTTAGTTTGCTTTTGCTGCGTTACATAGAGTCTGGTAATTATGTCTCATTTTTGTTTATATTGAGGCAGTTCCTAATTTCCTTTTTGATTTCTTCTTTGACTCAGTAGTTTTTCAAGACTATATTGTTTATTGGCTTTAATCTTTCTACAATGTATAGCAAAACATCACATTGTACCCTGTAAATATAAGAATATTGTCAATTACAAATAAAATAAAAACAAAAAAAGTATTGTTTAATTTCCACATATTTGTAGAATTTTCAGTTTTCCTTTTGGTATTGATTTATGGTTTCTTTTGAATTGATACCTAATTCAAATGCATGTTTTGCAGCTGTTGGGTGAAATACTTTGTATGAGTCTGTTAGGTCCATTTGCTCTCCAGCATTGTTCTGGTCTGCTGTTTCCAATAGATTTTCTGCATCGGTCTTCTATTCATGATTGAAAGTGGAATATTGAAATCTCCTGGTATTATTGTATTGATCTCCATGTGTTCCCTCAGTTCTGTCAATGTTGATGTACATTTGGTGCTCTGATGTTGGGTGCACAATTTATTTATATGTTTCTTTCTAGTGAGTCAACACTTCTGTTCTTATGTCCTTTGTCTCTTCTGATAGTTTCTCATGTAGAATCTATTTTGTATGATAGAATGATAGCCATCTTACTCTCTTTTGGTTAGCATTTGCATGAAATATGTTTTTCTATTACTTCACTATAGGTACATATAGTTGAATATTGATTTTTTAAAATCCATTCAGCTGCTTTACATCTTTTAGTTGTAGGTTAATTTACATTTAAAGTAATTAGTGATGGGAAGAATTTACTATTGCCACTTTGTTAATTATTTTTTGTCAATATAGTTCTTTTGTTCATATTTTTCTTTCTTCCTATCTTCCTATGAATTTTATTACTTTTTGGTATTGATATTTAATTCCTTTCTCTCTCTCTTTTTTTTACATGTTTTTCAAGGTTTTTTTTTATGGTTAGCATAGAGCTTATATAAAATATCTTCTACTTATAATAATCCATTTTAAGCAGGAAACCATCTCAATTGCATACAAAAACTCTACACTTTTACCATCTCTTCAGATTTCTCTATGCCTGGGATATAACATGAAAATTGTTTCGTATTACCCAAGTGCTGTGATCTGTTTTCTGCTAAGACAGTAAATGATTAAACTTTCAGTGAATCTCTATGTTATAGAGGCATGTTTCAGAGATATTATGAATTTGGTTCCAGATCCCTGCAATAAACAGGGTATTGCAATAATGCAAGTCACCCAAATATTTTTGTTTCCCATTACATATAGAAGATATGTTTATGCTATACTGTAGTCTATTAAGTATACTTTAGCATTATGTCTAACTTGTATGTAATTTAATAAAAAATTACTTTGTTGCCACAAAATGCTAATGGTCATGTGTGCCTTCAGCAAGTTGCAATCTTTTTGCTTCTGGAGGCTTCTGTCTTTATGTTGATGACTGCTGACTGATTAGGGTGCTGAAGATTTGGGTGGCTGTGGAAATATCTTAAAAAAGACAATCAGTAGTGAAGTTTGCTACATTGATTAAGTCTTTCTGTCACAAAAGACTTCTCTGTAGCATGAGATGCTGTTTGATAGCATTTTTCTCACAATAAAATTTCTTTCAAATTTACAGTCAATCCTCTCAAAACTTAGAGCCATTTTATCAACTATTTAGTAATATTTAGTAATATCCTAAATATGTTATTGTCATCTCAACAATGTTATAATATCTTCACCAGGAATAGATTCCATCATAAGAAACTGCTTTCTTTGGTTATCCATAAGGAGCAACTCTTCATCCATTCAAGTTTTTTTTTTTTTTTTGTTAATTAAATCATAGCTGTGTACATTAATGCAATCATGAGGTACCATGCACTGGTTTTATATACAATTTGAAATATTTTCATCACACTGGTTAACATAGCCTTTCTGTTTTTTTTCTTAGTTATTGTGTTAAAACATTTATATTCTACATTTAGTAAGTTTCACATGTACCTTTGTAAGATGCACCATATGTGTAATCCCACCAATTACCCTCTCTCCACCTATCCTTCCCCCTCCCCTTCCCCTCTCCTCCCCCCCTCCCCTCCCCTCCCTTTCCCCTTTTCCCATATTCTTAGGCTATAATTGGGTTATAGCTTTCATATGAAATTAGTTTCATAGTAGGGCTGAGTACATTGGATACTTTTTCTTCCATTCTTGAGGTACTTTGCTAAGAAGAATATGTTCCAGCTCTATCCATGTAAACATGAAAGATGTAAAGTCTCCATCTTTCTTTAAGGCTGCATAATATTCCATGTGTACATATGCCACAATTTATTAATCCGTTTGTGGGTCGATGGGCACTTGGGCTTCTTCCATGATTTAGCAATTATGAATTGGGCTGCAATAAACATTCTGATACAAATATCTTTGTTATAATGTGATTTTTGGTCTTCTGGGTATATATCTAGTAGAGGAATTGTAGGATTGAATGGCAGATTTATTTTTAGATCTCTAAGTGTTCTCCAAACATCTTTCCAAAAGGAATGTATTAGTTTGCATTCCCACCAGCAGTATAGAAGTATTCCCTTTTCTCCACATCCACGCCAACATCTCTGGTTTGGGGATTTTGGATGTGGGCTAATCTTACTGGAGTTAGATGATATCTCAAGCTAGTTTTGATTTGCATTTCTCTGATGATTAAGGATGACGAGCATTTTTTCATATGTCTGTAGGCCTTGCATCTGTCTTCTTCAGAGAAGTTTCTCTTCAAGTCCCTTGTCCAGCCTGAAATGGGATCACTTGTTCTTTTCTTGCTAATATGTTTGAGTTCTCTGTGGATTCTGGTTATTAAACCTGTTCAAGTTTTATCATGCGATTATGGCAATTCAGTCACATTTCAGGTTCCCCCTTTATTTCTAGTTCTCTTGCTATTTTCATCATTTCTGCAGTTACTTTCTCCACTGAAGTCTTCAACCCCTCAAAGTTAAATATGAAGGTTGGAATCAACTTCTTCCAAACTCCTGTTAATGTTGATAGTTTCCTCTCCTCCTATGAATCACAAATATTCTGAATGACATCTAGAATGGTAAATCATTTTGAGAGGTTTTCAATTTACTTTTTCAAGATCCATCAGAGGAATTATTATCCAAATCAACTATTGTCTTACAAAATGTATTTCTCAAACAATAGGACTAGAAAATCAAAGGTATTCCTGATCCATAGGCTATAGAATGGGTGATGTGTTGAATCAAAATGGGCACTGGGTCAGCAGAACAATGTATCAACATTAATCTCTTGTATATCTCTACCAGAGTTCCTGGACTAGATGTATTGTCAGTCTTTTTTTCTGAGAAGTAGGTTTCAACAGTAGGCCCATACTACTTGGTAAACCATAACTATTCAGTAAATTGGTAAACAGATGTGCTATCATCCAGGCATTGTTGTTCCACTTATACAGTACAGATGAAATAGAGTTAGCATAATTCTCAAGGTCCTTAAGATTTTCAGAATTTTAAATGAGCGCTGGCTTCAACTTAAAATCATCAGATGCGTTAGCCTTAAACAAGAGAGCTGACCTATCCTTTGAAGCTTTGAAGCCAGGCATTGATCTCCCCTCTTTAGGAGATACTGTCCTACACAGTATCTTCTTCTGTTATAAGGCAGTTTTGTCTACATTGAAAATCTGTTTACTGTAGTCAAGTTCATCAATGATGTTAGCTAGGTCTTTGGATAAATTGCTGCAGCTTCTACACCAGAACTTGCTACTTCACTTGCACTTTTATGTTAGAGATAGTTTCTTTCTTTAAACCTCATGAACCAACCTGTGCTTGTTTTGAACTTTTCTTCTGCAGCTTCACCTTGCTTAGTCTTCGCAAAATTAAATAAACTCAGGTCTTTTCTCTGGATTAGGGTTTGGTTTATAGGAATGTTGTGGCTGGTTTAGTCTTCTATACAATTGAACTTTCTTCTTACCATCAACAAGGCTGTTTTCTTTCTTATCTTTCATATTTTCACTGGTGTAGCACTTTTTTTTTTTTTTTTTCTTTTTAAAAAGAGTCTTGGTAGAGTGCCATGACGTTACAGCTCACAGCAACCTGAAACTCTTGGGCTTAAGGGATTCTCTTGCCTCAGCCTCCCAAGTAGCTGGGACCACAGGCGCCCACCACAATGCCTGGCTATTTGTTGTTACAATTGCCATTGTTGTTTAGCTGGCCCGGGTTGGGTTCAAACCCGCCACCCTCCGTGTATGTGGCTGGCACAGTAAACACTGTGCTATAGGCACTGCGCTATAGGTGCTGAGCCTATAGGTGTAGCACTTTGAATCCCCCCCACCCCCAATTTTTCCTTTGCAGTCATAACTTAGCTAACTATTAGTACAAGAGGCCTAGTTATCAACCTTTTCTGGCTTTTTACATGCCTTTTTCACTGAAGTTAATCATTTCTAGCTTTGGCTTGAAAGTGAGAGATGTATTTCTTTTTTTTTTTTTTTTTACTTAAACACTTAGATGCTGTTGTTGGGTTATTAATTAACCTAATTTCAATATTGTTATGTCCCAGGGAATAGGAAGCTCCAAGAAGAGGGATGGAAATGAAGGTAGGGCTGGTGAACCCTCTAGAACACACACATTTATTGATTAAATATCCAGTCTTCTATGGGTGTGGTTCATGCCTATAGTCTTAGCACTCTGGGAGTCCCAAGGGGCAAGGGGATTGCTTGATCTCAGTATTTTGAGACCAGACTGAACAAGAATGACATTTGTCTCCACTAAAAAAATTAGCCAGTTGCCTATAGCCTCAGCTATGGGGAGGCTGAGATAGGAGAATTGCTTAAGCCCAGGAGTTTGAGGTTGCAGTGAGCTTCAGTGATGCCACTGAACTCTACCCAGGGCAACACAATGAGAGTCTGTTGAAAAAGAGAGAGAGAGAGAGAGAAACTCAGTTTATGATAAACAGATAAAATATTTGTGAAAAAAGTTTGGAATTTTGGAAAATTTTGGAAGAATTACCAAAAATATGACATAGAAACTTGAAGTGAGCACATGCTATTAGAGAGACAGTGTTGACTGACTTGCATCATGCAGGGCTGCCATGAACCTTCAACTTGTAAAAATGCAATAACTGTGATATGTGACAAAGCAAAGCACACTCCAACGAGGCATACCTGTTTTGCTCTGGCTCTGCTCCTCTAGTCCACTGCCCCTGCTTTGAGTCAGGAAAACTTGCCTTTAAAAATGAAGAAAAGAGGGTGGCTCCTGTGGTTCAAAGGGGTGGGGCACTGGCCCCATGTGCTGGAGGTGGCAGGTTCAAGCCCAGCCCTGGCCAAAAACTCCAAAAAAAAAAAAAAAAAAAAAAAAAAAAAAAAATTATATATATATAAAAAGAAAAGATTGAAAAAGGCCAAAACATAGACTTTTTCCCTGGACAAAATACAAAATTAAACAGATAAACAACTCAGAGATAAGATAAAGCTTTAGGTAATGGCATTATATTACATTTTTCAGAATCTTTAGAAGAATTGAATGAGTCATTTCTATGATTTGCAACTCCCTGTATTCCTCATTTTAAAATAATTTATCATGAACTTTAAAAAGAATTGAAATGTGAAAAAAATATAATGTGTTTTCTGTATCTAGCTATTTTCTCAGTGGAATTTTCATAGACAATTTTATTAAATTTGACTATAGGAGAAGACATTACTATATACGGGTTTTGTTTTTCCTTTTTAGGATGTACAATTCTCAGAAAATGACTTTTTTTAGAGATTGCACATTCATGGAATTTCATAATAAAATTTTATTTAGGTAAGTATGATACAGAATTACTTACTGACAACTTATATAAGAAATTAATGATTCTAATTTCAAATGTATATATGTATTTTTCTGCAAGACACAAGCTTTCTCCAACAACGTGGTCTATTTTTTTTACCTCAATATTCTTCTTCTCCAGGGTTTGCCAATAGGGCCCAAAGAACTTTTTCTTTTTTTGAGACAGAGTCACCCTCAGTAGAGTGCTATGGCATCACAGCTCTCAGCAACCTCAAACTCTTCGGCTTAAGTGATTCTCTTGTCTCAGCCTCCCAAGTAGCTGGGACTACAGACACCTGCCACAACGCCCAGCTATTTTTTTGTTGCAGTTGTCATTGCTGTTTAGTTGGCCCAGGCTGGGTTCAAACCTGCCACCCTCAGTGTACGTGGCTGGCACTGTAACCATTGTGCTACCTGCACTGAGCCACCCAGAGGACTTTTCACCAGGCTGTAAAGATCATGTTCCTTGGCGTGGGCTATGCATAGTTTTTATTTTCCATTTTCAGGCAATGTCTGAAATGACAAGAAGCCCATGAATTTTTTTAGTTGCTTTTCAAGACAATGCATTAGTTACTTCAACAAAAGTGCTAATTATTTTAAGAGAAAAATCTTAATCTACCATACCTATTAGAAGGTATGGTAGATTAGAAAAGCAGTGATGTTTTTCTGAAAGAGCACCCACATTCAGTCTTATATACTAAGCATAAATATTCATTCTTATTTATATCTGCTAATTAAACTTGGCTAGGTTTTACTTTTATATGTCCTGCCATTATTTTCTAAATTTATTTTTATCTTTGAATAAAAGTTGAGGTCATTGCCCATTTGTCAGCACTGTACGTGAAATTATTCAGAGCCAGTGATGGATTTAAAATGACTTGGTAATTTAGAAGGCTAACTTAACTTTCCCTTTTCCCTTTTTCCTTTCCTTTCCTTCTTTTCTTTTAACTGAGATATATTAAGAGCTCACATAGCATAAAGTACACATATTTTAGGGTGTGGTGAATTTTTCGAAAAAGCTGGTGAACTTTTCAGAAAAGATATAAAGTGAATATATTAAGCGAATTGGTCAATTAATTTTTCAAATACCTGTATATTCTATGATCACTAACCAGATCAAAATATGGAAGATTTCCTCATGCCATTTTGAAATCAGTAAAATTATCACCACAGGGAAACAATGTTTTTGACTTTTATCACTGTTAATCAGTTTTGCCAATTCTTGAACAACAAATAAATGGCTCCATACAATGTAAACTTTTTCTGTTTGGCTTCTTTCACTGAACATAATTTATTTGTGTTGTTACATGCAGTTATATGTTCCTTATTTTTATTACTGTATATGTACAAATATACCTTATCTATTTAGCCATTGTGCTAGCATTTGAATTGTTTCCATTTTGTGCTATTCTGAATAAAGCTGCTATAAACATTCTTGTATGAGTCTCTTGGTGGGCATGTGCACTCATTGGTCTTGGGTACGCACAAGTTGTTTTCACAATTATATGCAGGTATTCAGGTGTATATTCAAGACTAATGAGTTTGTATGCACAACCAAAGGACAATGCCCACCGAAGAAACTTTGTGGAAGATTAAACATATTTTCAGTGATATTTTACTAGTTTAAATTATTTAGCTTTAATAGAGACTGGCAAAGTTTTCAAAGTGGTTGTACCAACTTGCACGCTCATTAGTATATGAGTGTTTCTGTTGTATTCTCATCAACATCAATTTTTAAGTCATCTCAATTTTAGCCATTCTGGTGGCTATGTAGTAATATATAATTATGGTTTTACTAAGCATTTTATTAATGGCTAATGATTGAGCATCATTTTATATTCATATTTGCCATGTAGATATCCTTATTTCAAACTATCTGTACAAGTTTATTCCTGTTTTAGTAGAATTATTGCTCTAATAATCTCCTGTTGTGTTCTTTCTATTGCATTCTTTTTTTCTATTAATAGATAAGAGTTCTTTATATATTCTAGAAACTGGTATTTATTATGTGTAGTTTTCTCTCAGTTTATGTATTCTTATTTTCTACTTTTATTAGGTATCTTTTAAAAGTATAGAAGTTTTAAGTTTAGTAAAATTGATTCAATCTTTCTAGTCTGTGTCATATAAGAAATCTTTCTTGACTCCAAGAATATAAAGTAATAGAAGATTTGTCATGATCTGTTTTTTGAAATTATCTTTTATTTTTATTTACACTTGGTTATTTATTAATCAAACTAACAGACCTGGCTCTTTCATAAGTGATGAACCTTGTTCTTTGCTCCCCACCCTTAAGTAATCAAGAACGTAATAAAA
>CAUYPK010086368.1:0-11012 GCA_963574355.1 Loris lydekkerianus | reverse complement strand
TTGCTGGCTCTCTGTGTCCTCAAAGGGATGATTATAGGCAGGTCCCACCGGCCAGAGATGTCTGGAGTCTTGTCTCCCCAGATTCGCCAGGCCCAGTTACAGGGAAGCTGTTACTCAGCCGCCATCTTTAATCCGAGTCCTCTTTCTACACTTTCTTTTGTAATATTTTCTTTCTCCCTCCCTCTCTCTCTCTCTTCCTTCCTTCCTCTATTTCTCTAAGACCCCTCCAGGGTCTTACTTTGTTTCCCAGGCTGGAGTTCAGTGATGTCATCATAGCTCACTGCAGCCTCCAACTTCTGGGCTCAAGAAATCCTCCTGTCTCAGCCTTCTGAGTAGCTGGGATTATAGGTGTGCACCACCATAACTAGCTATTTTTTCATTTTTTTAGTGTAGATATGGTCTTGCTATTGCCCAGGCTTGTCTCCAACTCCTGAGCTCAAGCGATCCTCCGCCTCAGCTTCCCAGAGTGCTAGGATTACAGGTGTGAACCACCATGCCTGGCCTCTACGGGTTCATTACTCATATTTTTGCTGCCTCTGCAAAGAGTCTATGGATGGGCTCAGTTGTGTCTTTCAACCACAGTCTGATGTGACCTTTCTAGTATGGAAGCCTCTGGGTAGTGGGACTCCTAACTCAGTTCAGGACTTCAGGAACAGTGTTCCAGTGAACAAGATGCAAACTACATGGCCTTTTACAACCTAGCCCCAGAAGTTATGTATCATCGTTTATAATTTACACTATACTCTATTGATCAACATAGCTGTCAGCCTATCCAGGTTCAACAAGATGATCATAACACCATCTCTCATAGGAGGAACATCAAAGAATTTTAGGTCATGTTTTTTGGTTTTTATTGAGACACAGTCTCACTTTGTTGCCCTTGATAGAGTGCTGTAATATCATAGCTCACAGCAACCTCAAACTCTTGGGCTGAAGTGATTCTCTTGCCTCAGTCTCTCAAGTAGCTGGAGCCCACCACAACGCTCAGCTATTTTTAGAGATAGAGTCTTGCTCTAGCTCAGGCTGGTCTTGAACTCGTGAGCTCAGGCAATCCACCTGCCTCGGCCTCCCAGAGTGCTGGAATTACAAGCGTGGTTCACCGTGCCCGGCCTCATGTCATGCTTTAAAACTGATACAGGTGGGATGTTCATCTTATGCTTATGTGTTTGTCATATATTTGTAAATATTTTTTCAGTTTACAATTTCCCTTTTAAAAATTTGTGGTATATATCATCTAGGGTAGACTGGAACTCCTAGGCTCGAGATTCACCAGCTTTAGCTGCCAGAGAAGGGGGGCTATAGGCAGTGTGCCTTGGGACTATAACAGGGATTCATCAACATCATCAGATTTATTAGTTTGATTGGCATGATTTCAAGAGAAAAACAAAACAAATTATAATTTTTTTAAATGCAGAGTCTTGTATCTTCCTAACTCAGCTGCAACCTCAAATTCCTGGGCTCAAGTGATCTCCTGCCTCACCCTGCTAAGAAGCTGGGACTACTAATGTATGCCACCTTGCCAAGTTAAGTTTTCCATTTTTTGTAGAGATGCCGTCTGGCTCTTGCTCAGGCTGGTCTCCAACTTCAGGCCTCAAGTGATCCTCCTGCCTTTGCCTCCCAGAGTGCTAAGATTACAGAGATGAGCTACTGTGTCTGGCCTATAAATTTATATATACCTGTATATTTCTCTTTGTAACTCTTTTATATAATTTTTACCTTATATTCCATATTATTAATAGCTTATGTGCTGAAATAGTGTGGTGGGCGCACTAGGTGAGAGATTAATGCTACAGTTCAAGTAAAAGACTTGAGGAAACCTGGACCAGTGTTCACAAGAGTTAAAAGAGAATAGACCCAGCATCGTGGCTCATGGGCTGTAATTCTAGCACTCCAGAAGGTCAAGGGAAGTGGTCCCAGCTACTGGGAGGCTGAAGCAGGAGCATCATTTGAACCCGAGTTTGAGTTTGCAGTGAGCTACGATGATGATACTGCACTCCAGCTTGCTGCACAGAGAGAGACTCTTGGCAAACACAAAACAAAACAAACAAGAAATCACAAACGAGTAGAAAAATCTTTGGTGATTTGCTTTTACTATCCTAAAATTATAATAAATTATAAGAGCCAATTCATGGCTGAGGATGCATTTAATTACTCTAACGCCTTCTCCGTGACATCTGGGTCTCTATCACAAAGTCCTCCCTGTCCTACATAGCCACAGTTAACAACTTAAAACTTTCCACAACTGTCAGGGGAGTTTCTCGCAGTGCACGTCTGCCTTTTCTCTAAGTATTATACACCCCCTCAAAAAAAAAAAAAAATCCTGAATGGTTTCAGCCTCTTTCAACGTAGACTCTACCCTTGTATCTAAAATTTTAAAATCAAAAGTTTCCCCTCCTTTCCAAAGCAGCCAGGAGAAATTGGATCCGCGGCCACGTAGAAGCCTCTCACGCGCCCAGATCCGGAGTCTCTAGGGGACGGGTGGAGACCAGCGGGGTGGGCCTGGGCGATAAACGCTTTTCTCTTTCCACATCGGGCTGAAGCCTGGCCTAGGGAATTTCGCCATATCTCTCGCTCAGGACGCGCCTCCCAGGCCCACCTAGGGTTCCCATTCGAGTTGCTGGCCCCGCCCCCCACCCGACCCCACCCCGCCCCGCCCCCAAGGCCGCCCGGCGTGGAGGGCCCGGCAGGGAGGCGCGGGGCGCAGCGGGCCCGCCCCTGGCGCGCGGCCGGGCTCCTCCCTTGTGGCTGGGGCCGGGGGGCGGGCAGCGGGGAGGGGGTGGCAGTTGCCTCTGTGAGGGAGAGGAGATTTTTCCACGTTGCAAACGCCGCCACGCGCCCAGGCCGACCCGAGCTCCGCGCCGCGTCCCCCGCTCCTCTCCACGTCGCCCCGATGGCGTTTGGGGTCCCGGGTTGGCGGTCCCCGCCCCCGCCGCTGCTCCTGCTGCTGCTCTGGGTGACCGGGCAGGCGGCTCCAGTGGCGGGCCTGGGCCTGGGCTCCGACGCGGAGCTGCAGATCGAGAGGCGCTTCGTGCCCGACGGGTGCCCGCGTACTGTGCACAGCGGCGACTTCGTGCGCTACCACTACGTGGGGACCTTCCCGGACGGCCAGAAGTTCGACTCCAGGTACCGCGCCCCCGCTCCGGACAGGCCTTTCCCTCCCGCTGGACCTCCGCGCTCCCCCCTTCCTCCCGGCTGTGGCCCCGAAGTCCGCAGACCCTAATCCCACAGCAGTGCGGTGAGACCCCGCCCCTCAAGCTCCCTAGTCCACCTTTCCTGGACCAAAATTTCCTATGGGACCCCGCGCAGCGAAGTTGGGACGTGTCGTGCTCTCCTCCTCCTCCCAGCGCGTCGACAAAGGCATAGTCAGTGTAAAATGGCCACTTTTTATACCAAGACCCCAAGGGTGAATGTTGAGGCCACCTGCCGCCTCCCCTCCTGGTTCCTTCCCGCCGGTCCCTTGAGTTTGTAGTCAGCTGATGCTTCTCACTGGGATGATGAGGTTGAAGCGGACAGTAGCAGCCGCTGACATTTTTTGAGCGGTTTCATTGCGGTAGGCGTAGTTTTAAGCACGTTTTATACAATAATGAACTCATTTAATTCTTACAGCAGTCCTGTCAGGTGGGTACTATTGTAACCCTCTTTTTATCAGTGAGGGTACTGAGACCAAAAAAATCCTTGACACTACGGAGTCAGACTGAAACCCAAACAACCCAAGTGCAGGGTCGCGTGCATGTAACTACCGCTGCCCTTGCGTTCTAGCCTTGCAAAAACCTCTCTTGGGCGGGAGGTGGTCGGGGCAGTTACTCAGTTTTCCCGTGGGCCCTGAGTCTGGCCTAGGGTTCCTTCTCTCCACTCCACCCCAAGATCACAACGTCTTTATCCGGTTTCTCCCCAGTTTTGCTTTGGGGTTAACGGGCCTTTTTCCCTCCAGTTCCAGTTTGCTCTCTGCCCCAAGGTTTTTGTTACAATTCCTGTCCTGTGCCAGTATTTCTTCTAGTAAATCACTAGCCTCGAGAGCTGTTGGTTGAACCTCTGCTGTGTGCCTGAAGCTGTGCTAGCCTCATGAAGACTTTGCGGCCTCCCTTGCCTTTTTTGAAATTCCACACAGTGAGTAAATGTACAAAAGCTAGTTATCATACTGTGTGGCACTAGCAAATGCTAAGTAAATAAAAATAGTATACAGTAAATAAAAAATATTTACTTTACAGTTTTATTTACTGCCTTTTTTTTTTTTTTTTGAGGCATTATGTCGCCCTTGGTAGAGTGCCATGGCATCACAGTTCACAGCAACCTCACTCTTGGTCTTAAGTGATTCTCTAGCCTCAGCCTCCCAATTAGCTGGGACTACAAGTACCCACCACAACGCCCAACTATTTTTCTGTTGCAGTTGTCATTGTTGCTTAGCTGGCCCCGGCTGAGTTCAAACCTGCCAGCCTCCGTATAGGTGTATGTGGCTGGCACTGTAACCACTGTGCTACGGGTGCTGAACCTATTTACTGCTATTTAAAAAAAATGGCTTTATTCACATATAATTCACATGCTATACATTCACCCAATTAGAGTGTACAGTTCAGTGGTTCTGAGTATATTCATGGAGTTGTGTAAACATAGCAAGCTTTCCATGCTGCACACGAGACCTCTTGAATCTAGCACAAATGCTGGAGTAGAGGTGTTCTTTCTCCTTCTACTCCCTCTCCATCTCTTCCTTCCTTCATTGCAATGTTCTTTCACTTTCCAATCTTCCTAGCAGACAAGATAGTTTGCCAGCTCATGAAGTGCTTGCCTTTTCTCCCTGCCATGGCACATTAGCTACTGGCAGAGGTGGTGGCTTGAGGGAAATATTCTTGGGGAATGGGAAGCCCAAAATTACCTTTGGGAGTGTATGGTGTGGAGAGAGAGGTGTGAGAGATGGAAAAGTCAGACTTTGCTTCCCCCCTTTGAGTCTGCAGTTGGGTCTGGTTTTAGTAGTGGAACTCAGCCAGGGAGGGGGCTGGCCTCAACTGGGCCACCTGGGAGCTCCATGGGAGAAGGGGGGTAAGTTTTAGTCCCAATCACTAAAGGATGTAGTAGGACCATAGTCCTCACATCTAGCAGGTCCCATGTGAGTCAGTCATCTGGAGTGAGGACCAACTTTGAGGTACCCAAAATGTGGTTCCCATGCCCAGTGTACTTGTTCCTCATTACCTTGTTACACTCCTGTTGTCAAAATATGGCCCTCTTTTTAATGTTTAAAAGTGATGTCTTGGTGGGATGCTGTGGCTCATGCCTGTAATCCCAGCACTTTGGGAGGACAAGGCAGAAGGATCACTTGACACCAGGAGTTTAAGACCTCATCTCTATAATTTTTTTAAAAACTTAGGTGTGGTGGCATGAACCTGAAGTCCCAGCTAATCAGGAGGCTAAGTCAGGAGGATCACTTGAACCCGGGAGTTTGAGGTTGTAGTAAGCTGTGATGACACCGTTGTACTCTGGCCTGGCAACAGAGTGAAACTCTGTCTTTAAAAAAAAAAAAAAAAAAAAAAAAAGGAATGTCTTCAGTTTTTAATTATCTAAACTGAATCTAAAACTGGCATTTAGAATATGCTAACTTTTCCTCTCTTAGCTGATCTGGACTACTACAGTTGTGCTAACAGAACTGAAGGCCAATTTTCTCTTCCTTCTGTGGTGGCCATTTTTTCCTTGTCTTGGGATCTGAGATAAGAATAATCTAGGCAAGAAGTAGCGTAAGTGTAATCCAGGTATTGCAAAAATTTTAAAAATTAATTAAAAAACTGGCTAGATAGTTCCATAAGCTTGAAATTATAGTTGCCAACCGGCTAGGAGTGATGAAGAGCCCTGGTGTGAGTGAAACTGGTTCTGAATGCAAACTTTGGACCAGTACTTCCTCCCTCATTCCTAGCTTTCTTGAACCCTCCCCTCTGCCCCTCTGCAGCCTCCTCCCAGGCCTGGGAGGTGCTTGGAGTCCACCCATGGCCACATTGCTTTTGCAGATAAGTAGATTCTCTTTCTTCCCTTCTTAATCAGTTCTTGCTCTTCCATTCCCTTTCCATCTTCCAAAATTTTGTCATCATCCCTTAACTGAAATGGCCTCCTTTCTAGTTCTTTAGGTCGTATTTTAAAAAGAGGGGGTTAGAAGCCTGGGGAAGGAACGGGCTTTGGGGTCTTTAGGAGTATTAACTTTGCCATTTGTCCTTTAAAAGTTCATTCTTGCAACAGGCAAGGTAGCTCACACTTGTAATCCTAGCACTCTTGGGAGGCTAAAGTAGGAGGGTCCCTTAAGCTTGAGAGTTTGAGACCAGCCCAAGCAAGAGTAAGACCCGATCTCTAGTAAAACTTAAAAAAAACTAGCCAGGTGTTGTGATGGGCATCTATAGATCCAGCTACTCAGGAGGCTGAGGGAGGGCATTTGCCTGAGCCCAGAGTTGTTTGAGATTGCTGTGAGCTAGGCTAATGCCAGAGTAGTCTAGCCTAGGACAATAGAGTGAGACACTGTCTCAAAGGGTGCCAGCCCCATATACCAATGGTGGTGGGTTCAAACTCAGCCCCAGCCAAACTGCAACAACAACAAAAAAAAATAGTCAGGTGTTGTGGCAGACGCCTGTAGTCCCAGCTACTGGGGAGACTGAGGCAAGAGAATTGCCTAAACCCAGGAGTTGGAGGTTGCTGTGAGCTGTGATGTCATGGCACTCTACCAAGGGTGATAAAGTGAGACTCTGTCTCTAAAAAAAAAAAAAAAAATTCATTCTTGCTGCAGATTTAAGCCCATGTTCAGAAATAGAGCCACATTGTTATACTTTAAATTATAGTCACAGGGATATTAATCTTAAGTAATATAGTGCAGGATAATGTATGCTTCTTTGTAGTCAGTTTAGAGAGTAGAATACAATGTGTCCTGTCTTAATGGTCCTTGGGTCGATAATTTTGTATCATCAGAGGTTGCTGCAGACACCTCCTATCACCCCCATGTGGTGGTGATCAAAGGGTCTGTGACAATGAATGAGCAGGGGACAAAAATAAGCTTGTGGAGAGGAAAGGAGGGTGTTGGATATGCTGGATGATTTCCATTTGCCTTTCTAGGTCCATTCTCCACCTGCTCTGCTTGCTTTTTGCTCTGGGAGGCCAACCTATGTGGACTATTGTGCATAGTGAGTTATATCAGTGACATCACTGATATCAGTGACATCCTTGTTGTCTGGCTTTGGTTGGGTTCAGCCAAAGGAGCTTCAGCAGATCAGAGGAAGAGAACAGAGTGAGGTGGAGATATTTATTCCTCTGGCTCTCTTCCTCTAAGGCCACCACAGACTGTATCCCGGACCAAGAACCTGTCAAGTAACCTAGCTAGCTGCCTTCTTAGGTTCACATGTGATAACAGCACCCCCTGCCAATTTCTAGAGGTACTACACCATTCCTTGTGTGCTGCGGCACCCTGCATGCACCTTTGCACACAGCCATATTATTGTTATCTTTGTAAACAAATACCACCATAAATCCTTTCATAGGTCATAAGTGTGATGGTTGGTTTTTATTATGTCTGTCTGAGATGTGCCTCCCTCAAATCTTGTTATGATATTGGCATATCTGACATTTTTTTAAAAAAAATGGTATTTTACCATCTTAACCATTTTAGGTTAACTCCAAAATCTACATTGTTGTGCAATAGGTTTCTTCTTCTCTTCCTCTTCCTCTTCTCTTCCCAGACAGAATCTCATTCTGTTGCCCAGGCCAGAGTGTCATGTCATCAGTCTAGCTCATAGCAACCTCAAACTCCTGGGCTCAAGCGATCCTTCTGCCTCAGCCTCCTGAGTAGTTGGGTCTAGAGGCACCTGCCACAACACCCAGCTAATTTTTTTATTTTTAGTAAAGACGGGGTCTCACTGTGTTGCTCAGGCTGGTCTAAAACTCCTGAGCTCAAGTGATTCTCCTCCTTTGGCCTTCCACAGTGCTAGAATTGTAGGCATGAACTACCTCATCCAGCCTGTGCAACAGATTTCTAAGATTTTTTTCATCCCCAAAATCTGAAACTTGGCTGGTCTAAAGGTAGTGAGTTATCTCAATTGATTGCTCACAGTCAATTACAGATCAAACTCATTGTTCAACACTTTCCCGTCTTCTCACTACAGCACTTGTCTAGACTAAAAAAGAAAAAAGCATTATACAATTCATCCAAGTAACAAGAACACTTGTAACCCTAATATTTCAAAATAAAAATGATTAAGAAAAAGAAAAACCTTAAATTTTATACCAATGAACAGCTCCTCTGTATTTCTCCTTTCCTCATCCCCTGATAACCACATTCTACATTCTGCTTTTATGAGTTCGACTATTTTTTTTTATTATTTAAAAGATTTTTTTTTAGCTAGGCATGGTGGCTCACGCCTGTAATCATAGCACTTTTGACTTTGACTTTAAAAATATTTTATTTTGGCTCAGCACCCGTTGCTTAAGCGGCTAAGACACCAGCCACAGACATCTGAGCTGGTGGGTTCGAATCCAGCCCGGGCTGCCAAACAACAATGATGACGACTGCAACCAAAAAATAGACTGTATGTTGTAGCGGGCACCTGTAGTCCCATCTACTTGGGAGGCGGAGGCAGGAGAATCGCTTGAGCCACAGCACTCTACCCAGGGTGACAGCTTGAGGCTCTGTTTCAAAAAAAAAAAAAGAAAAGAAAAAAAATTTTATTCTTTTTTTCTTTTTTAACTATCAATTTCACTTGAGCATGAGAGTTTGACTACTTTTTATTTATTTTTATTTATTTATTTATTTTTTTATTAAATCATAGCTGTGTACATTAATGTGATCATGGGGCACCATACACTGGTTTCATAGACCGTTTGACACATTTTCATCACGCTGGTTAACAGAGCCTTTCAGGCACCCTCTTTGTTAGAATTTGACTACTTTTGATACCTCATATAATTCATGGACTCATGCGGTATTTGTCTTTTGGTAATTGGCTTATTTTACTTAACATAATGTCCTCAAGTTTCATCCATGTGGTAGAATGTGTTAGGGTTTCTTTCTTTTTAAGATTATGTACTATACCACAGTTTTTTTGGTTTGTTTGTTTTTTTCTTTTGAAACAGAGTCTCACTCTGTTGCCTGGGCCATGAGGCCTATGCTATGGCTGCAGTCTAGTTCACCGTAACCTCAAACTCTTGGGCTCAAACAATCCTCTTGCTTCAGCCTCCCAAGTAGCTGGAACTACAGGTACGCTACCACACCTGGCTGATTTTTCTATTTTTAGTAGAGATGGGGTATTGCTATGCTCAGGTTGGCCTCAAAGTCCTGACCTCAAGCCTTGGCCTCCCAGAGTGCTGGGATTACAGGCATGAGCCACCTGCCTGCCCACCATTTTTTTTTTTTTTTTTTTAATCTATTCATTGCTCAGTGGGCATTTAGGTTGCTTCTGCTTTTTGGCTATTGTGAATCATGCTGCACTGAACATGTGTGTGCAAATATCTCTTTGAGATTCTTTTTTTAGTTTGGACACACATCAAGAGGTAGGATTGCTGGATCATATGATACTTCTGTTTTTAATTTTTTAAGGAACCTACATACTGTTTCCCATTAATAGGTATACCATTTTACATTCCCACCAACAGTGCACAAAGGTCCCAATTTCTCTATGTCCTCACCAACATTGGTTCTTTTCTGGTTCTTGGATAGTGCCCCTCCTAATGGGTGTGAAGTCATATATTTCGTTGTGATTTTGACTTGCATTTCTCTGGTGATTAATGACATTGAATATCTTTTAATATTCCTGTTGGCCATTTGTATATCTTCTTCGGAGAAATGTCCATTCAAGTCCTTTGGTCATTTTTTAACTGGAATTTTTGTTGTTTTTATTGCTGTTGTTGTTGTCGAAGTTCTTTATGTATTCTGGATATTAACCACTTGTCAGACATATGATTTGAAAATATTTTTTCCCATTCTGTAGGTTTCCTTTTCACTCTGTTGATTGTTTTCTTTGCTGCTGTGAAGTTTCCGAGTTGGATATAGTCCCATTTTTCTGTTTTTCCTTTGGTTGCATGTGCTTTTGGTGTCATATCTGAGAAATCATTGTCAAATCCAGCATCATGGAGCTTTTTCCCTATGCTTTTCTCTGGGAGTTCTGTAGTTTCATATTTTACGTTTATGTCTTTAATCCATTTTGAGTTGATTGCTTTATATGGTGTAAGGTAAGGATCCAATTTTTGCATGTCGATGTCCAGTTTTCCCAGCACCATTTATTGAAGAGACTATCTTTTCCCCACTCTGTAGTCTTGGTGCACTTGTCAGAGAACATTTAACCATATATGAAAGGGTTTATTCCTGGATTTTTTAAATTTAATTTATTTATTTTTATTGTTAAATCATAGCTGTGTACATTAGTGCAATCAAGGGGCACAATGTGCTGCTTTCATATACAATCTGAAGTATTCTCATCAAACTGTTCAGTGTAGCCTTCATGGCATTTTCTTACTTACTGTACGTAAGTATTTGTATTCTGCATTTAGTAAGTTTCGCCTGTACCCATTCTAAGATGCACCATAGATGTGGCCCCACCCGTCTGGGGGATGTCTTATTCGGGTTGAGTTGTGCTGGAGTTCTGAAACTGTCTTCTATCTGAATTTCAGAATCTCTTGGCATGTCTGGAAAGTTCTCTTTCATAATCTCATGGAGAAGAGACTGTGCCTTGTGAAACCACTTCGTCGCTTTCAGGGATCCTTATAAGATGAGTATTGGGGTCTTCGAATTATCCCAGAGCTCTCTGAAAGAGGGATCTGTTTTTGCCCTCCATTTCTCTTCCTCTTTGAGAGTTTGAGAGCGTTCGAAAACTTTGTCTTCAATGTGAGAAATCCTTTCTTCTGCTTACTCCATTCTGTTACTGAGGGATTCTACTGTGTTTCTCAGATCTTTGAGGGATGCAACTTCTTGTCTCAATGTGTCAAAATCTTTGGTCATTTGGTCTTTGAATTTGTTGAATTCTTGAGTTATGTTTTGGGTTACTGCTTGGAGTTCTAGTTCG
>CAUYPK010086367.1:0-13507 GCA_963574355.1 Loris lydekkerianus | reverse complement strand
TCTCCTTAGCAAAGTATCCCAGGAATGGAAGAAAAAGTATCCAATGTACTCAGCCCTACTATGAAGCTAAACTATAGCTTTCACATGAAGGCTATAACCCAACTATACCACAAGACTATGAGGAAAGGACCAAGGAAGGGGAGGTGGGGGAGGTTCGGGTGGAGGGAGGGTGATGGGTTGGGCCACATCTATGGTGCATATTTTTATCTATGATAAAAAAAAATAATAATAAAAAAATGAAATGGGCAAATTTAGAAGCAGAGACATATGTGAACACATTTGAGAACACCATTGAACACAAAGGCAGAGATGGGGTGATGCTCCTACAAGTTCAAGAAAACCAAAGATGGCCGCCAAACCACCAGAAGCTGCAAGGCAGACAGTTCTCCCTCACAGCCCTCGGAAGGAGCCAGCCTGGCTGGACATCTTGATCTCAGTGTCCAACCTTTGTTTTCCTCTGCCACACATTGCAAGAACAGGGGTGTTGAGCCACACATTAAATACCCAAACACTAACAAAAGCTGACGAGGAAAAAAGGTGCATTCATACTTTTCATGATACCCAACACCACAGATAAGACAAATAAGCAAAAAGAGTCCTCACAAAGTCAACATGTGTCCTGTGGATAGGACACCCTGGCCTAGAACTTCTACCATTTGAAACTGTGAGACAACAAATTTCTGCTGATAAGGTCGCTTAGTTTGTAATATGTTGTTACAACGTCCCAGGAAGCTATTACAGATGCTACTAAGTACCATTAACTCTTTGCTGTCTTTATCTGTCACTAAACTGTTCCTGTCTTTTACTTAATTGTTTCTATGTTTCTTTCAATTTGTTGAAATTCTGTACAGTTTATCCTTTGTTACATGCTATTGAGGGTTTTCCTAGTTTGTTGCTTGTATTTATGTTTTAAAAAATATTTTGCCATTCAAAATTTCTACATTTTTATTTAGCCAAATCTGTCAGTCTTTTTCTTTGTGGGTTTTTGGTTTTGCATATCCTGCTTAAAAATAGTTCTTCCATCTCAAATTATTAAAATGGCTTGTTGGCAAAGTAACTGTCATTTTTGGCCTGGCCCAAAACAATAGCCTAAGGAAGAAGAAAAGATGTGCATTCCTAAGACTAAGTTGGGCTAATTTCTCACCATCTGGGCCTGGGAGAAGTTTAAAGCTTTACTTCCCCTTGTGAGTTCTTTGAGAACCTCTCAGTCTGTGGTTCCTGCAACCCAAGTGCTGGTCACAACTCCTCCAATATCTAGGGAGGCAGCAGTGCAGGCCAGGCTCCTTGGTGCAAATGTCCCATCATTCCTCTCTGGTCTAGGCTGTCTTGTTGGATGGGGTCCCATTATCATTAACTACCACCGTGCAACAAACCATACCCAAACAGAGCTTTGAACAATAACAATCATTTATTTTGATCATGAATATGGGGGTTGGTTGGGCCTAGGAAGATTTTTCCTTGAGATCTCATATAGTCAGATGGTGGTGGCAGCGTCATTGTCTCAGAGGCATCTGGGTTGAGGCTTCTTGGGTCTCTGTCTGTTTCCTTCATGCTGCCTTTCCACGTGGCTAACTCACAGTGCTCAGAGGCAGAGAGGGAGGGAGAACTTGGGAGAGGGACAGAGGGAGGCAGAAACTGTATGGCCTTCCTCACATGTTATCTAGCCTTGGAAGGAGTGCAGCATCTCTTCCTCTCCACCCTGTGTGGTGGGAGTGAGTCTCTAAGGCCAGGCAAGGGGAATTAGACTCCACTTCATCATGGGAGGTGTGTTGATGAATTTCAGGCTTCTTTAAAGGTGCCCTCCTCCGCCCCCAAGCTGGGATCTAGGAAACCTCTAAATGGAATGGATTTCTTCTGTGCACAGTACAGGGCCCATGGGGAATGTGCCTGTGTTAATCGTCTGATGAACTGGAAGCATGAGTCGGCCCCTGCTCAGCAGTAACTCTTCTTCACTCCTCCAGACCATGTCCATAGACCCCTCTTGACCTCAGAATTCCTGGCTGGGGCTTGGACTTGAGTCTTCCATGCCCACTTCCCACCTCCCAACTTCAGAAACATATATCGAATTCTCTGAGGCATACCATTGGCAGTAACCCCTCCTTCTCCTTAATTCCAGCATCCAGAGCTTGGCTAAAAAATTAAGATCCATTCAGAAGTGAATCAGTAGTCAACCAAATCACGTTCTGACGAATATTTGTGGCATGGCAAATATATCCTCAGTAGAACAATTTTCCTTAAGTCACAACATGATCGAATTTTAAAACTTGGTGATTCATGTTGGGTACACAATGTATTCAAATTAGAGCTGTAGGTCGCTGTTAGTTGTTTTTATTTATTAGTATACTTTAAAGCTATATTTGGAATTCTTGCTCTTTGAACAAAGAACTCAAAAGAATTAAGTAACTTAACTAAAGTCATCTTACCAATCAGTGAAAGGATTAATCACAGAAACTAGATTTTCTCACCTTCTAGTATCAAGACTCAACATCTTACAACCAAGATGTTTTCAGTGAAGTTTAGCCTCAATCTTTCTTGTTTTAATGAAGCAGAAAATAAACAAATCCCAGGTCTTACTGGACCTGGAATTGTATAGTTTTCTAAATGTTAGGTATGCATATGAATAAAGCCAGATTTTGGTAAATAAATACTGCCAAACAATATTATTTAATAAGTCCGTATCCATGTGAGGTGGTAGAATGTTATTTGCTCGAGGAGTTGCAAAGTGAGAAGCAAAGTGCTTTTGATGCAAGCCAGGACATGGTGTTGAAAAGCTGCGTGTGGAGTTAAGTGAAGGTTGAAGGCCGTGTGGATTCACACGGCAAGTACAGTAACCAAGTCCCATGATCTATCACCTTTGGGTTTGTTGTTTTTTTCCATGACAACGACTTATCTTTGGGAGATGTTTTCGGATCCACAGCTGACACTCGAGGAAGTGGCTTCCCTTAACTGACTTGATAAACCAAATAAGAAAGTCAGCAACAGAGCAAGAGACTCCATGTGGAATACATTATGAAGTTTATTATAACTGCTCCTTTCTTGGTCACAGCATCACAAGATGCCGAATGGAAAATATTGGTTATTCTCAACTCTGATATCCAGTAAATAGGTGCAGTTAATCAACCACTGACAGCTAAGTTGAGCCCTTTTGAGCTATTAGTAGCCTTGTTACTGGCCAAATAACTTAAAATCAGTAATGGGTAGATTGATCTGTTTGCCCCTAACCCTTGTGATTCAAGCAGACATCCCAATGCCTGACCACAGGCTCTTCTACGCCACTCTGAGCTTGAAGCCTCTTGTTTCCCACTGATACAGCCCTAGACCCGGTTTTCTTCTTAGACCCCCCAAAGGGTCCCAGAGTTCTCACTGAGCTCCCTAGAGCAAGGATGGCAACCCCAGGAACCAGACATAGAATATAAACCAGCAACGTGGCCCAGGGACAGTGAACCGCTCAGGGCTCCAGCAGCTGTGCCATTCTGGACAATTGTTATTACACTGGAATTCAAACCCAGGTGTGCCAGATTTTCCAGTTTTTAATATGAACTACAAATACAGAACTTACAGTTTTTGACTTTTCCATCTGATTCCAGAAAGTGTTTATATTCTGGGAAGTACAAATAATGCACGTCTGTGAGTCAAGTTTGGCTCAGAAGCTACCTCTTTACCCTCTCTGACCTTGAGGTTACTACCAGCACTGGGGGAATCACATTCCTCCTGTCTGGGACAATGACTTTTGCTACTAAGCCCATAGTTCAGCCAACAGTGTCCAGAGCTGGAATTGTTCCCTTTCAGGCTTATCCTCCCATTTGACTCTCAGCTGCCTTCCTTGGTTAAGACTGATCAGGGGTTGGGTTAGATACTTCCTTGTACCCCAGTTCTGGGGTTTCATGCTGCTGCTGTTGATGTAGGGGCAACGGCTTCCTTGAAGTCCCCAGCAGGCCTGTTAAGAACTTCCCTTGACCTTAGCACTGTTCCTACAGCTCAACACTAAAATGGGACATTTTTCAACAAAGAGGTGCTCTGTTTCAGTGGTTTGCAAGCGAATTTCTCTAAAGAGTAATTAAGAAAATAGATCCCTTGTTTTCTAAACCCTGGGTGTAGCTATTCGAGTATGGTGTTAGGCAGGACTCCTCAAATGCTTTATTCTCAGAATCCTTTGTTCCTTAAAATTACTGGCCCCAAAGAGCTTCTATTTATCGGGCTTACATGTATCAATATTTACCATATCAGAACTTTAAACTAAAACAAATTTTACATATATATTTATTAATTCATTTTAAAATTAACAAATTCATTGCACATTAATATAAATAACACTTGGGGGAATAATAAATATGTCTTTAAAAAAATCAAAATTTGTATCATGAGAAGACTGGCATTGTTTTACAGTTTTGCAAGTCTCAGCAATGTCTGACTTAATGGAAGAAATCCTATGGTTTCTCCTGTCTGCCTTTGTATCCAAACCACTGTATTATGCTGTTTTGGTTGAAGTGTGTGAAGAAAATTTGGCCTTCTATCAATTTGTAGTTGTAAAAGGAAGATATGTTCAGATAATTATGGATGTTCTTCTTTGATAACTAAAATTCAATGATGATAGTTTCTTACAGGTCAACTGCAAAATGAAATCTGAAATCATTTCAATGGATTCTTTGTATTTGGTTATATTGAAATCCATTGATTCCTCTTACACTTTTAATGGATCTTTCACCAAAGCATGATTCTGTAACATCATATATTTGTCATTTGAAAAATATTTGTTTACAGACCTTCTAAATGTTGACATATTTTATTACACAGTATCATCACATATCATGTGGCCTCTAGAAAAGTCCAGGATATACTCCACGAGAGAATGATAGTGATAAAATCAAATAATGTCTTGTTAACAACGTAATTTTGACCTCTGTGGACCTTCTGGTCCACAGAACCCTTTCTAGAACTATATAACCCTAGATTCAACTTCAGGCTGTGCTATGAACTAGTTAAGTGACATTAAGGAAGGTTCTTTAATCTTTCTGTGACTCAGTTTCCCAATTGTAAAATGGAAGTTTTGAACTGGAGTCAATGTTTATCAATGGGAGCGTGATTGAAATTTTAGGCAGAGGCAGCTGTTGTTGTGAGGTCCTTCACCTTGTAAGATATTTAATATTTCTGCTCTCTCCCACTAAATACAAGTAGTACCACACCCATTGTCAACTATGATCAAAACCCAAAGCCCTGAAGAGAATCTTTTGGAGGGTAATATTGCCTCTAGTTGAGAACTATCCACTAAATGAATTTTAAGTTTCTTTTCAAATATATTAAAAAAATAGAAAAATGACCACTTCCAAAAATACAAAACATGTTTCTAAATTCTCTTTTCTTGGGGGTGGGGTATGTGCACACATTTGTGTGTATCTATTTAGTGTTGTAGCTCTTCTTAAATACATTTGATTTGGACAAATGTTTGTGACTACATGGAAAGTAACAAAATTAGTAGAGCTAGGGGTGGGGCAGGAAGGAGAAAACAGTCATAGAAGAATTACATTCCACTGGACACATTTTTGCAAATTAAGGATTTTTGAAATCTTTAGTAGTTGATAGTGTTCTGCACATTCCCTTGTTTGGCTCACCAGAGATTGGAAAGAAAGCACAAAGGCAGGAGGGGGGAACCTGCAGCCTTAAGGCCACATGTGGACTTCTGGGTCCGTAAGTGAGGACTTTCGACTAAATCCAAATTTTTAGAGTAAATCTTCTAATTTATATTAATACTTTTTTTGGTTCATCTTTTATATTTCTATTTTATTTTTAAAGTGAACCTATTTTAAATATCAAAGAATAGAATACATTTCAACAAAATAATCCTCCCAAATTGAGGGCATACTCAGAACATTGGTAAGTCATTAAGTCTCAACTGACAGCTGCTACACTCATGACTTAGTTCTAACTTCACCCACTGACTGGTGCCACTACTGCATGAGGCTGGTTGGTGAGAGTTTATGGGGTCAAGTTCTCCAGTCTGTCATTAGCTTTTGACAATGGTGCTATGTTTGTTTTAAGTGAGATTTGTGAATAGTTGCACAGCTCAACAGTATTTTTTAATTCTGTCTGCTTAACAGTACATCATGGCGAAGAAGACAAAGAGAAAACTAAAGGAAGAAAAGAGTATTTTAATGAGGATTAGGAATTGAAATATTATCTTCTGTCTGTTAAAGATAAGATGATTTGCTTGCTTTGTGTTACTGAAAATCAACATTAAAGAAATTCAGTGCTCATTAAGAGTGTAACACTCATAAGGACCACAAACCTCTTAAATTAGAGGGAGAGGCAGAAAAGGTTGTCTTGCAGAAATTAAAAGACAAAAAGCAAAAGTAAAGAAAATTCTATTGAGTAGCAATAAGACCTGGAAATAATGTCATGGAAACAATTGATAAAGAAGCTTATGTACTAGGGGAAAAAGGGAAGCCATTCAGTGATGTAGGAATGGTGAAAGAATGCATTGTCAAGGTTGTAGGATGCTGAGACCCTGATAACGTTTCAAAGTACGAACAACTGCCTCTTCAAGGAGAACCATAACTGACCTTCAACTTAACAGAACAAGTTCATGGAATACTTCAAAATTTCTTGTTAATTAACAAGTTCTGTTAATTAGCCTTCAACTTAACAGAAAAAGTTCATGGAATACTTCAAAAGCAAAAGATATTATTCAATCGCTTTGGATGCATCAACTGATAGTACTGACTTCCACGGGTTTTATACTTCATTCAGGTCATAACTGAAGATTTTCTTTTCTATGTGAAGAGTTACTTGCTTTGAGCACTCTTGCAAACAGAGCACAAAACAGATATCTTCAACAACTTTCAAGATTAATGTCATGGATTTGCACTGAATTTGGTAAATATAGTGAGTGTATGTGCAGAGGGTGCACTTTTCATGAGAGGAAAAGATAAAGAGTTTATTGCACAGATAAAACAAGTACTAACAGATCCATATGCTCTTATTTCTTTTCATTGTATCTTGCTTCACCAGCAGTATCTCTGTGCTACAGCTTCTATTTTAAATGACCCTTTGCAACAAGTTATAGGTATTGTTGACTTCCTGAAAATGCAACACAGCATCCTCAGTTTCCTCACAGGCTAAAGTTGAAAGATGAGGTATTCAGCGTGGATTTGCTGTACAATTCTGCAGTGTGTTGGCTCTCACAGGGGCAGGTGTTAGCCAAACGATTTTTATAGGAATATAGCATTTCTATGTGACATCATGTCAAATCAAAACAACATGAATATTTCTTTTCAAGGTAAAATAAGTCTATATCTACGTGGCCCAAAACTCAAGCTGCAAAATCTACATTCTCCTCCCACACCCAAATTAGGATGTCCTTAAGGTCACAAACCACTGATACTCATGCAGAGTCCTTAAGGTCACAAACCACTGAAGCTCATGCAGAGGATCAACTGAAACTGCAGCCTCCATGCTGCAACCAAATATCCAAATGCTTTTCAACAAAAAGCAGACACAACAAAATCATTAAGAGGTTATTTAATGTTAAAATGAATGAATAGTTTTCATTTTTTTAAATTAAGTACATAGTAGTTAGATTTTTACTAGATAGTGTACATTCTTGTGTATATGACATATCTAACTGACGTTTCTTGAATGCAGACTTATTTCTCTCCAGCTAAATTAATGCAGCCTTCCCACATGGAAAGGCTCCCCATCCCTGCACTAAGGTCTGCCTAGCTCAGCAGGCTTTGGAGGCTATGGGCGGCCATGCATCCCTCTGTCAGCCCCACCTCCTTTCTGCTCCCGAAGCAGCAGAATGTGTGACTCAGTGGGTAAAAGCCTGGGTACTGGGGTCAGCTGCCTGGGTGTGAATTTCAGCTTTGGCCCTTGTGGCTCCATTACCTTAGACAGTTACTTCACCGGTTTGTGCCCAAGTTCCCTCATTTACCAAGTGAAAAATATAAAAACTTTGGCCTTACACTTACTTTAAGGATTGAAGGTGTTAATGCCTTCAAAGTACTTGGGGCTGTGTGTGTCATTGGATAAGGAACCATGAATGTCAGCACATAGCGTTACTACGTGAGGGCAGGAGGCTTCACTGGAAAGCCCGGACCACCTTCTACAGTATGTTCACTTTTCTCTGTGACATTTTTCTATTCTTTTCTTATAAGACTGACCTTGAAGTTGATTTTATCTTTCTTTTTTGGGTACTCATTAGTTGTTAGTTATGGAAGAGGGAAGCATTATAGTATAACTCTCATGGCTTCAGCAAAGAGCTCTCAGGAAGCTCCCTAATGTCTTTTCCCAGGGAAGGCAAAGAAATTTCCCTGAGGCCAACAGAGCTGCCACACCAGAAACTGGAAGGGTTGATCACACATTATTCAATACAGTTTGCCTGATACTGTATTCTTTTTTTTTTTTTTTTTTTTTTTTTGCAGTTTTGGGCTGGGGCTGGGATTGAACCCACCACCTCCGGTATGTGGGTTTGGCACCCTACTCCTTTGAGCCACAGGTGCCACCCCGATACCATCTTCTTTGACAATGAAAGTTCCATAGAAACAGGCTAAAATAAATTCCCATGATTTTTAATTTTCCAGTGACCACTGAGAAATAAATTCCAGATCCAAATACAGAGACCATCCTTGGCAAGACGCTTCCGCATAAGCATGTGAAAAGCTCTGGAAGTGAATCTTGGTGGAGTGCTACCTCGTCTAAATTTGGCAGCTCACACCAAAGCTATGTCTTCTTTCTTCTCTTCTGGAAAGAAAGAGTGGGCTTAACATTTGTGCATTCTGCTCTTTGTTGAAGCTCCCCGTTAGCTCCAGAAAATTTTTACTTTCACATCACTGGAGAAATGAGGGTGGTAGGAAGATAAGACAGCAAAGAAATTTAATTCTTGGGTTAATTGTAGACCTGTTTGTGACTTGTCTTCCAGCTGACTTGCAGATTCTGAGGAACAATTCTGACAGATGTGTATATTCCATCAGGACTGCAGAGATAAGGGGCGGTCGCCTCATGGCAAAGCTTCCATATGTTTGTGTGTCTCTGAATGAGCACTCTCCAGTGGGCCTTCTTAGTCCGTGTTTCTCATTTTTCTTCCTAAGTGGTCCTGACACTTGCTGCTCTTTCCTTAAGATTCTACTATTGGCCAATTTAGTCAATGGGTAACTGGCAAGAAAGTTTTAGGGTCTCTTCCAACCTGTCAGTGTACAAATCTATACATTTTTAGAGTTGGAAATGGCCTCAGAATTCAAATCTGTATGTACATTTGTAGAGCTGGAAATAGCCTCAGAATTCAGATCATTCAACCCTCTTATTTTCCACATGGAAAGCTGAGGCCAGAGAGGTTAAATAAACTTTTGAGATGAGAAAGTGCTTTCAGAGTAGGGGTGGAGGGTTGAGAGCTCCCAAACCCTTTCTACTACTTACCCCAGAATTCTTAAAATCGGGGTCCATGTTCTCCCCTGGATTTGCCACGTTCACAAGGGACATGAACATTACAGGAAACAACCTGCGGCGGCTTCCTAGAACTTCTTCCATTTTACACTAAGGCTGGTACTAAGACAATGTCCTTGTCACATGTGTGTCTGCATCCCCAGCTCCCAGAGCAGTGCCTGGCATAGGTAATCAATAAATATTTGTGGCATAGATGAATAAATGAGTGTTAAAACTAAAATGTGTTTTTCCTAATAGGTTAGCTTGCAATGGGCTCTTCTCACATTAGGGATATGTCAGGAGAATATTTGAAAAAAACATGGTAGTGGTACAACCACGGATCTCCAAGAAGCAGTTATTTTATACTGTGGTCATATGAAAATCTTTCTACATATTTCCAAGTTTCAATAAAATAGATTAAACATTTAAAATTAAATCAGTAAGAAAATTGGACCTTTTGTTTCTCTCTCTGGAGCAACATTTTAGTTCCTTCCTGTCTCACCTATTGTGAATACTACCTACCTGCCTAATCTTGTCTCATATTTTCTTATCACTTCCTCAGGGCGGGCTTCCCTGAACCCTTCCTTAGAGTAGGGTAAGCCTTCCAGGGATATCCTCCACTGGACCCTGCCCTTCTTGGTTAACAGTCAACACTCTGGATCAACGTCTGCCTTTCCAGCTGCAGGTGTGACTCATGTTGGCCTCCCTCATTGCCTGCTATCTCTGTTGCCTTGGCCAGGACCTGGAACAGGTAAGTTCTCAATAAATAGCATTTAATTAAACAATTTATTTCCTGAGTGAATCAGAGTAGCAATTGGAGGTGCTTAGCTGATCCTGCTTTAATCTGTAAACAGTGGTACTCAGCCTTCCAGAACATCAGCAGCTCACTTCCTGCCAGGTAGTAGAACATGTCTTTTCTAAGCTACTTCCTGGAGCTGAGATGGCTACAAGTCACCGACTCTTCAGCTCCAGTGGCACTGGCTGTGACTCAGGTCTTTTGTCCATCTTTTTCCCACTGAGGTCACTGATTCCCAGAGTTGCCTGATTTCCTTGTTGAGAGCTTTAGAGGGAAGATGTGCATCAAGGACATTGATGAAAAGGCCTGGTTTGGGGAAGTATAAGCACTTGATCTCGGGTAAGGATGGTGTAAGAGGTAATTTCAGAAATAGGATCACTTCCGGCACTCAGCCGGGTTTCTGCTCTTCTAGCTCTTTATTTCTCACTCTCACTGTCTGTACCAGTCGTTGGGCTTAAAAAGACGCTAGGTCCCTTGACCGTGCTCCTCATTTAGTCCTAATTTGTCAGCCCCTCCAAGTTCTGCTACCATGTCTGTCACAGACCCACTGTCCGTCAGTCTATCCACTTTCTGGCTTGTATCCTCGAGTCACCTCATCTGCTTGTCTTCTCAACTCACCCAGAAAGCAAGATTCCAAATCTGGATTTATGTGACTTCCTGGTGTCTTTACCCCCTGCTCCTCAACTCCTTTGGAGAAAACCACGCAGACAAGAGATTGATGCGGACTCTCTATAATATCACAGTCTCCAGACCATCCTACTTCCAAAAATCTTTTTCAAGTGTCACTAGCAGTCTTCCTGTTCTGTTTGGTTAAAGAGTGTTCCCAAATCCTTTGCTCCCTTCCCAAGCTCTGGGCCCATTGTCCTTCCTGCGGATCTCATCCACCCCTGCCCATAAAAATTAGTCTCTTTGTCTATGTTGCACAGAGTTCAGGTGTGTACACCCAAGAGTGAACATGAAATGGTTCACTCAAAGACTCCTGGGTGCTATATGCAGCAAGTGGTGATGAGACAGGATCAAAAATGATTAAGATAAAAATAAAAAATAGTAGCTAACACTTACTAAGTTCTTACTAAGTGCCAGGCAGTGTTCCAAGGGTGTCACCTCATCTAATCCTCATGACAACATCATGAAGTGGGTAAAAACAGATCCCTGTTTTCTCATGCTTCTTTGCTAAGAGAACCCCAGCCCCAATTTAGTTCACACCCTAAACTCGTAAGGCTCATGACTGATCTGAACAAACCTCAGTGTTCTTCCTGGCTTTGCCAGCTATGCGTGTCCTTGGCTGCCTTTCCTGCAAGGGGTGGCCATGCCTGTGTTCTGAGCAATAGGAAATCAGGGGAAGTTTCCTGGGAATGGTTCCAGAGGAAAGGACAGTGGTTCAAAAGGAGGAAGACATTTGTCCTCTACTCCTTGACTTTGAATGTACTCAAATGGCTGGAAATGAAGGGGTCATCTTAGAAAAATGAGGTGACCAGCATGAGGTAAGCCAAAAGGTCTTGGCAGGGGAGCTGGAGAAAAGTCTGCTGGACAATTTGGAGCTGCCCTGCGGCATGCAGACTGCGTATCTCTAGACTTCCTGTCAGCACAGAGAATCACCTGTCTTCACTGTGTGGGTTACTCTTAGTTGAGAGTGCTATTATTTGCTTTCTGGGTTCTGTCTCCACCTGCCAGGTTACTAGCCTTTTGTAAAGCAAGGTTGGATGACAGGTAAAGCAAGAGAACCCGATAAAAGTAACAAGAAGAGGACAAAGTAAGAGAAGGTAGACAGACTGATGAAAAGATGGCAAATAGAAGTGGTAGAAAAATCAAGGTCAAACACATTGATCAACAGATCATCCGTGGTGAAAGTGGAGAAAGTGATTTTGTGACTCCAGTGAGGGTAGAATGCAAAAGATCGGAAATAAAGTTATTTCTGGGAGGTGTTAAGACAGAAGTAAAATACAAGAATTCCTCAGCCTATCTTTGATACTATAAAGAGATCAGAGAAGTTGTACAGAACCCAGAAAGCATGCCTGGAGCTCAGACCGTGCATTTCCCATGAGACTCCAGCCTCATTGACCAGCCTTAAAGGCAAAGTCACCTGCCTTCTTTGGGTCTTAGTTTCTCCCACAAAAGGGGCTAAGGATGGTAAGGACCTGATTTAGTCAAGAGTGTTTGTCTGCAAATAATAGCAGAGTGGCCTCCATGGGCTCAGAGCTATAGGTTATTATGAAATAATGAAGACCCCATGGCTTCTGTACAAGAGATGAATCTTTTGGGGTAATACTGTATATACTTGAGTATAAGCCGAGTTTTTTCGGCACAAAACATGAGCTTTTTTCATGTGTCATGGTAATTTATTGTCCACGGTTCCTATAACTCTTTTGGCTGCCACACTGCAGAGCAGCATGAAGAGGAGGGACGGCAATGGAGTTGAGACGGGAAGGGATGAGAAGCAGCTGACACCAGGTGAATCTGTGAAATATTTATTAAAGAAAAGTTCTTAAATTCCAGAATAGTACCAATCTGCTCAACAGCAAATTTTTCAAAGTTTGAGCTGGAACAGGGGACATACAACTCTTTAACAGCTCTATTCAGAGATGTGAACTTCTAACAATTAGTATAAAATCCTGACACCTCTTCTGGGACTTCCCGCCCTCCCTCCCTCCCTTTTTTCCTTTCTTCTTCCTTCCTTCCTTCCTTTTCACCTTCTTTCCCTTCCCTTTTTCCTCTCCTTCTTTCGCTCTCTTTTTCTGTCCTTTTTTCTTTTAGACAGAGGCTCTCTCTGTTGCCCAGGCTACAGTGCCGTGGCATTAGCTTACCTCACAGGAACCTCAAACTCCTGCGTTCATGTGATCCCTCTACCTTACCCTCCAGTGCTGGGATTACTGGCAACCACCACAACACTCGGTTAATTTTTCTGTTTAGTAGAGACAGTCTTGCTCTTGCTTAGACTGATCTCACTCTCCTGTGCAAGGGATTCTCCTGCCTTGGCCTCCCAGGATTACAGGTGAGTTACCACATCTGGCTCTTATTTCTTTGATAGCATTAATCACAATTTGCAGGTCTTTTATTTATCTGTTTGTTTTGAATTTACTTTTTTTTCCTTCTTAGAAGGACTTTTGTGTGAGGGCAGGAACCTGGCTTTCTTGGCTTTAGCAATGTGCCAAATGTTGTTACATAGCAGCGTACATGGATTTCAGTTAACACAGTCCTAAAAATCTTGTTAATATTAGGATAATGACAACATCTCTCTCACTAAACAAACAAACAAAGGAGGTTTGGTGACATCACATGATTGGCCCCAAGTTTCAC
>CAUYPK010086360.1:0-87941 GCA_963574355.1 Loris lydekkerianus | reverse complement strand
TGCTGGGTGAACTGGCTGGTGACCTATAGAAGACTGAAACTGGACTCCCACCTTTCACCATGAACAAAAATTGATTCTTACTGGATAAAAGATTTAAACTTAAGACATGAAACTATAAAAATACTAGAAGAGAGTGCAGGGGAAACACTTGGAGAAATTGGCCTGGGAGAATATTTTGTGAGGAGGATGCCCTGGCAATTGAACCAACACCAAAAATATATTACTGGGATCTGATCAAACGAAAAAGCTTCTACACAGCCAAGAACACTAAGTAAAGCAAACAGACAGCCTTTGGAATGGTAGAAGATATTTGCATGTTATTTTTCTGACAAAAGTCTGATAACTAGAATCGACAGAGTATTCAAACTAATCAAAGAGAAAAGAACAAATAACCCCATTTCTATGTGGGCAAGAGATTTGAACAGAAGCTTCTCTGAAGAATACAGGTGCATGACCTACAAATACATGAAAAAATGCTCATCATCTTTAATCTTCATAGAAATGCAATTAAAACTACTTTGAGATATCATCTGACTCCAGTAAGATTAGCCCACATCACAAAATCCCCAAACTACAGATGTTGGGGTGAATGTGGAGAGATGGGAAAACTTCCACACTGCTGATGGGAATATAAGCTAATATGTCCTTTTTGGAAAGAAGTTTGGAGAATACTCAAGGAACTAAAAGTAGACCTACCATTCAATCTTGCAATTCCTCTACTAGGTATCTACCCAGATGATCAAAAATCATTTTAAAACAAAGACATTTGCAGGCATAAAAAGATAGAGACTTTACATCTTTTATACTTACCTGGATGGAGCTGAAACATATTCTTCTTAGTAAAGTATCTCAAGAATGGAAGAAAAAGTATTCAATGTATTCAATACCATTATGAAACCAATATACAATCACCTACACATTCATATAAATGGTAAAACACAAGTATAGTCCATAAAGAAGGAAGGAAGAAGAGGGACAGAGGAGGGGAGGGTGAGGGCAGGAAGAGGGAGGCATGAGGCATTTAGTGGGACCTCACCTAATGTGCACAATGCAAAGATACGTGTCAAAACTATTAAGAGTAGAGTATAAATGTCTTAACACAACAAATAAGTAAGTGATGAAGGTTATATTAACAAGTTTGATGTAAGCATTCCAAATTGTATATAAAATCAGCACATTGTACCCCATAATTGCATTAATGTACACAGTTGTGATTTAATAAAAAGAAAAAAAGAAAATCCCACTTTATAGATGAGGAAACTAAGGTTTTGAAATTATGTGGCCAGACTTACCAGATCTCATATTAAATCTTTCTGTGTCCTACTTTTTCAATAAAAGAAAAAAAAAAAAAAAAGAAGTTCCTGCTCTCAAGGGGAGATGGAGCCAATGCAGACTCCACCCCTCCTGGACCCCTCCCACCCAACTCTTACTCTAAGCACCTGCTCCTGATTCCCCATTGAGGGGATGGCTCCTGGGGACCTACTCAGGAAGAGTGCAGACCAAGGTCCTTCCTCCATCAGCTGTGGTCCCTTCTTCCTACCCTGACATGGAATACTTCCTTCCCCTCAGACCCCCAAAGAGTCATGGCTACTTTATCTTCAGAGCCCCAGAAGCCACTTGGACCCCACCCTAAGTGTCCACCCTGTTCCCTGGTCCTCCAGGGGATAGATCCTTCCCCACAATATTTGGAATAGAATTAAGATGAGTCTAGGAGATTGTGGATGGGATAATGGTGTTTCCATCCTATGTGGACTCAAAACTTGGTGTTGAGGGACTGGGACACCTGCAGGTTCTTATTCTGATGTGGAGAGGTCAGCAGGTGGGTGAGTGGGAGCCTCTGTTTCAATTGTCATTTTCTTCTGAATTTCATCTTGTCTCACCCTCCCTGACCTTCCCCCTAACTGAGACTTCAGGGGAGGGTGCCCAGGAATAAGAGGTCCACTCTATTTCCTCTTTTCATGGCTGGACCCTCTGATGGGGCCCACCCCCTTCAACCTTTCATTTCTCACTGTCTCAGAGCTCAAGATAGTAATGGAAGTCTTAGCCATTGCAATCAGGCATTTTACTCCACAGTGAACTAGTGGGAGTAAAATGCCTGATTGCAATGGCTAAGAGTTCCATTGAGCTGACCCTTTGAGCTTGAGAGGGCAGAGCGAGAGGTCCTCCTCTGAGACCATGAGCTCCTGGGGGTCATTGGGCATTGACAACAGGTAGGGGGAGGTACTGTGTGAGTCATAGCACCTGTAGGTCCCCCTGTGGGCTGAGGTCACAGGACTCATAGAGAATTCAGCCTGGAACTGCCCAGCTCTGGACTTGGATCTGACATGTAGAGGGAGATAGGCTGCCCACTCCTTGATCAGAAGGAAAGTGTCTATCTGGCTCTGTGACTGACGTAGCAGGGTCACATTTTCTCCTGAGGCCACCCTAGAACACATTTGTACTGATATGGAGGGTCTATTGGGGAGCTGTCCTAGAGAGAGGAAGGAGGGTGGGGGTGGCTCCCACTTTATTCTCAGCTGACACCTTCCCAGGGCACTCCTCTGATGACCCTCTGCTGGGGTTCCACCCTAGGGGCAAGGTTTGTTTAGACCTATGGATCTCACTGTGGTCAACTGAAGAAATATAAGGTTAGAAATGATGAGAAAGAAAGAGACAAGATGCACAGAATAGAATCTTCAAAGGTGAGAGCACAGAGGACCACTGCCCATTTGTGGGGTTCTGACAGTGGTCCTGAGTGTCAGTTCCACTCAGCTTTTATTGAAGGCTATTTGCTCATTAGCCCAGAGGGTAAGTTGAGGAACAAAGATATCAGCAGTTTCTCTGAGTAAACATATCAGCTTCTATCATTTCTATAATCACTAACTTTAAGGGTCTGAGCAGTCTTGAGAAATCCTGAACCTGAGCCTTGTGTGGGGTCAGGCTCCTACTTGTGGTCACACACACAGATTCTGAGGAGAGTGGTAATACCCACTAGTTTACTGTGAAGTAAAATGCCACTGGTATCAATCTCCTCTGAAGAATGGTGGGAAAGAGGAATTTTTCTCTCATCACCACCACAGAGGATCTTCCTCGGTGATAAGGGATGTAAGCCTTCCTACCCATATTTCAGGGCTCAAGATGTCCCCATGATCTCTGCCTCAGTCAAATACAATTCTCCACAATGGGTATTTGATTTGACTATTAACTGGACAGGAGGTGGCCTAGTTAATGTTTGTTGCTAGCCCTTGCATACACCTTCCTCTGTGGCCATTATTTCTTCAGAGTGCTTACAGACCCAACATGGGTGTTAGTAAGCTGTATCTCTACAGGCCAGGCTTCTAGGAAAAACAGGAAACTTACTCAGATAACAAATTTAGCAATGGCTGATTTAAAGGTAAACTAGGTGACTTCCTTTATTCTGCCTTACTTAGCTTACTCCCCCCACCTTTTCTAGGGGTGTTTTCCTAAGCCAAGAATGGGTTCTTCAGTCCCCATTCTGCCTGCATCCTCAGTGTCCCTGTCTCTGAGTTTCTGAGTTTCCCCCTCTCCACCCATCCCTGTGTCTCCCTGTCCCTCTCCCTCCCTAAGATCCCCACCCTGCCTCCTAACCATCACCCCCTGACCCCTCCTCCCTGTCAAGACCTATGCAGAATCCCTGACTGAACCCCTGGGCTCCTCACCTGAGATCAAGATGTCCAGAGGGTTACTGGGGACTGACCACTTGGAGAAGTGGCTATATTCACCATAGCATCTGTACTGTCCTTCATGGGAACCCCTCACAGGGCCCAGGGGCAAGTCAGCCTAAGAGAGCCCAGCCTGAGGCTGCCAGCTAGGGAGCTGGGTGAGGATCCATTCCTCATTCTGGAACAGAGTGAATCTGTCATAGCCAACATCAGAGTGACACTGGAGGGTCAGGCTATGTCTAGGGGCTAGGATAGGGTCCTGCATGGTGAGGAGGGAGGGCTTCTTAGACCCTGGGGGGTGGGGGAGGAGGACAGGCAGTGGACTGCAGGAGCTGGTCCCTGCCAACTCCTCAGTGTCCTGTTCTGGCTCTGCAGCTTTCACTGTCTCTCACTCTCAGGCTCCCAGAGCCCTTGTTCCCTCACCCCACCCTCCCAACTTGGGCTCCCTAGAAGCAAGGCTCACAGTGTGACATTTTTGGGATCTCAAATAATGGTAAGATGAAGCCTCCTCACCTGAGACCAGGAACTCCAGAGGATAACTGGGATCAGATCACACCTGGGAGCTGTTCCTGTGATAGTCATAGCATTTGAATGTCTACCTGTGGCCAGGGGTCAAAGGGCCCACAGGGAAAAGGGCCTGGAACTGCAGATATAAGGGAAGCTGTGAATCCAGTGTCCAGGAGAGTTTTTTTCTCCTTCCCTTATCAGAGTGAACTTGTCAAATCTCAGCCATGATTCCCTCCATGAGTTATACTAGAGGGTCACATTCCCTCCTGAGGCCACCACAGGGCGTGGCAGGGCTGAGGGGGTGGGTTCTGTAGAATCCTAGGTAGAAGGAGGCAGCCATATGAAATGGGACTTACATCTCCCACATCACCCCCAGGGCTGGGCTGTGAGAGTGAGACACCCCTGAGAGAAGACCCCCTTTCTTGAGGAAAGAGCCTTCGTCTAGGACTCTAAGTGTCCTATCACCTGTCACCATCAGCTGCAGGGGATCATTGGGATCTGACCAGTCAGCAGTGCTGTAATATTGACATTGATGTTGCCCCGCATAGTGCTCTGTCATAAATGGAATGTTGAACTTGGCCTTGTTCCCAGGTTCCAGTTGTTTTTGTCTTCCCAGAAGCTTTGCTTTGTATACATATCATACTCCTGGGTATACAGGGTCCTCTGACATCAGATGGTCACAAGGCTCCCCCAGGTAATCACAGAGTCTGGTTCAGCCTGGAGGGTAGGTCTGGAGATGGTCCCTGGAAAGAAATCGGAGGCTGGGTCCCAAGATACACCCCCCCTCAAATCCCCCCTCTCACCCCAAGACCCTCCAGATGTTCCCCTCAGTCAGCCCAGAGCTACTGTTTCCCATTCCCAGCTGTCCAAGGATCTCCCCTTATCTTCAGTCAGGAGGAGGGGGCTGCAGCAATTGGGGACAGACTCACCTGCCTGTACATGGGTCCTGGGGGCCCAGACTCAGCCCTGGAAGAGAGATCCCTGTGAGAGATTTGTCACCTGAATACTGAACATGTCTCCACCTTCCCAGGATCCTCCAGAGCCCTTAGGGTCTCCTGATAGAGCAGGGTCTGGCTGTGGGGTGAGTCCCTCTAAGACCAGGGTCTCCCTTGCCCCTCCTCATGTCTCAATGAGGCATAGCAGGTCTGTGAGGATGGGGGTCATGGTGCACAGATGGAGGAGACCACAATGCCTTCAGGACAGACAGATTCAGAGTTTGGGTTCTTCCCGTCATGGGTTGTCCCATCAGCAGCCCCATGGAAAGGGAAACTTTCTAAGAGCCTGGTTCTGGTTTTCCCAGGGCTAGGGTGTGCACCAGGTACCTGGAGACATTTCAGACAGAAATGGGCTTTCCTCTGATCTCTGGCCACTGTTTCCCTAGTCTTAACTCCTTCACACCCAAACATCAACTTATTTATGGAGTTTTGCCATGTTCCTGGCCATGGATATATATCCCTGACCAAATAAAGAGAAACCCTGAGTTTCAGAGCTCAGATTATCATAAAGGAGGTACCCTTTGAACATCCCCTCTTCTAGCTATTTGAAAAATACAATGAATTATTGTGAACTATAGTCACCCTACTTGGCTTTATAACACTAGGATTTATTCTTCCTGCCTGGCTGTAATTTTATACCCAGCACCAACCTTTAGCTGTCCTCCCATCACCCTCTTCCCTTCCTCAACTGTCATAACCACAAATCTGCCCTTGACTTCGAGGATATAAATCTTTTAGATTTTGCATGTAAGGGGGAGGTCATGTGGTTTTTATTTTCCTGTGGGTAGCTTATCTCATTTGCATAAGTCCTCCAGGCTCCTTCATGTTGCCACAAATGACAACATTTCATTCTTTTTATGACTGAATAGTATTTGACTGTGTATACCGCTTTCATTTACTTAGGTGGATTCCATAAAAGGCTGCCATGAATAATTCTGCATTAAACACAAAAAAGCAGTTAGTTATCCCTTCAACATACTGATTTCCTATCCTTTGGGTATATATACTCAGTAACGGGATCTCTGGATTGTATGATACTTCTATTTTTACCTGTACAGGAAACTTTACATTATTTTGTGCAAAGGCCATACTTACATTCCCACCAACAGTAAATTAGAGTTCTTTTTTTTTTTTTTTTCCACTTCTTTTTGTCTTTTCAGTAACAGTCATTCTAACTGCAGTCAGGTGATATTTCATTTTTTTTTTTATTTCATTGTTGTTTTGATTTGCGCTTCTGTGGTAATTAGTGATGTTGAGAATTTCTTTAAAATTAGTTGGCCACTTGCATGTTTTCACTTAAGAAACTTTTATTTTGATCCTTTGCCAATTATTTACATTGGAGGGTTGCTGTTGAGTTATTTGAGTTCTTTGTATATTCTGGATATTAATCTCTTACATGAAAAGTTTGTGAATATTTTCTCTGCTTATGTATGTTGTCTTTTCACTCTGTTGCTTGTTTCCCTTGCTGTACAGAAGCTTCTTAGTTTTATATACTTCCATGTGTCTGTTTTGCTTTTGTTGCTGTGCTTTTGAGGTCTTCTCCATAAAATCTTTGCCTTGACTTGTACTAAGAAAAGTTTCTGCTAGGTTTTCTTCAAGTTGTTTTACAGTTGTGGACCTCACATTTAATCCTTTAACACATTTTGAGTTGACTTTTTGTATATGGTGACAAATAGGGGTCTAGTTTTATTAATCAGCATACAGATGTCTACTTACCCTCCCCACCCCCACCTTTATTAAAGAAACTTTCCTCCCCCAATGTATGTTCTTCGAAACTTTGTAAAAAAAAAAAAAATCAGTGGGCTATGAATTTTTGGATTTATTTCTTAGTTCTCAATTTTATTGAAGTCATTTTATAAGTTCTTATATTTCTTTTTGTGGATTCATGAGTTTTTCTAAATATGAGCAGTTCTTGGATTATGGATATCCTCAGTTACTGCCTTCAGTACTCACAAATGAGCTCCCAAGATTCCTCATGAGGATAATTTATAATTATACAATTAAATTAATAATTCAGGAACTAGTTTCTTTCTTGCATGTAAGCAAGTCTGCATGGCACAAGGAGCTCACTGGCACAGCATCTTTATGCTGGTGGCTAGTATTCTTGTTTATACAGTTGCTTGATCACTGCATTACATTCATCGTAAGAGAGAATACAACATTCTCTATGACCAAGCCAAGAGTTCTTCTATTTTATATTTCTCTCTGCCTACCCTGATGCAGAGAAAAAAAAATATTACCCTACCAAGATGGCAATATTCCAGCTTCTACTACATATCTGGACCCCATGTACATTTTTAGCTTTCCTGCCTCCTGCTAAATGACGAATTCAACTCTGGATGTTATCAGCATGCCTGGACTTGTATCTAGACACTCTTCCTATTTTCCCCTATTAGCACCCACCCTCAGGAGAGAGGCTTTTGTGGATGCTGTCCAAAGCACTGACCTTCAGGTCGCCAGGCAGCTCTGGTTTCAGCACCATGGCCAGAGCCAGAGAGGCAACCCCTATTTCTTCTAATCATTTTCTAGTCTCTTAGTTGATAGGTTTGCATAAGCTAAGCTCCCATTTTAGGACTCTTAAATAGAGTCTCCCTGAAGAAGTTTAATGAACATTATTTATTTCATACAGTTAGGATAAATTGGAAAAAGGAAAGAGGATGTTGGTGATTAATTCAAACTCCTCTCACACTCCATGGATTCTGAATAGGAATAGAATTCAGAAGCTCAGGATGTTTGCCTCAAAAAATAAACACACAGGACAAACACCAGCATGGCCCATGGTGTCATCTAAAGCTGATTCTCCCCCATTTGTCTTAGAAACTATCTTCTCAGGTCAAGTTCAAAATACCATCTTTTTGTGTATTGGCCAAAAGAAAAAACATTACCCTATCGAGATGGCAACATTCCAGCAGGATTGGAATCACACCAGACTGCTTTCAAAACCTGGATCTGGACCAGGTGTCATGGCTCAGACCTGTAATCATAGCATTCTGTAAGGCTGAGTCGGGTGGATCACCTGAGCTCAGGAGTTCGAGATCAGCCTGAGGAAGAGTGAGATTCCATCCCTACTAAAAGTGGAAAAAAGGCTTGGCATCCATCACTCAGTGGTTAGGGTGCTGGCCATGTACACCAGGGCTGGTAGGTGCAAATCCAGCCTGGGCCTGCTAAACAAAGAACGACAACAAAAATAGCTGGATGTTGTGGAGAGAGCCAATAGTCCCAGCTACTAGGGAGGCTTAGGGAAGAGAATTGCTTGCGCCCAAAAGTCTGAGGTTGCTGTGAGCTATAATTGTGCCCAAGTCACAGGATCCCCCACATAAATCATCTGCAAACCAAGTTGGATGCAAAAGCAAGAGGTTGTTTATTTAGAAGCTCGAGCCTGGGCTCCCTGGTCCTGGCGCAGCAGGAGAGCAGAGAAGCCCTGATCTTGAAAAGGAGGGAGGTTTTTAAGGGTACAGAAAGAAAAAAAGGGAGGGAGTGAGGTGAGCCTCTGGGGTGAATTGACAGGGGCGTCTAGGGGACTGAGCACTTGTCCTTGGCTGTCTGGGAGAGTGTTGTTATCACTCAAAGCAGACATTGTGCAAGGGCGCAGATCATGGGGCAAGGACGGGGGGTGGGGGAGGGAGCAAGCTGCCTAATGCCTTTGGTGTGCAGCTACAAAATGAAGACTGAGGGACAAGATGAAGTTAGTTTTAACAAAATGGAGTTAACTTGGTCCTTACACTATGACAACAGAGCACTCTACAGAGGGTGAAAAAGTGAGACACTCTCTCAAAAAAAAAAAAAAAAGAAAGAAAGAAAAAGAAAAAGGGTAAAAATAAAAATAGAAAAAACTACCTAGAATTGTTGTGGGCACCTATAGTTACAGCTATTCGGGAGGAGGCAAGAGAATCTCTTCAGCCCAGGAGTTTGAGTTTGCTGTGAGCAATGGCATTCTAGCCTGGAGCAACAGAGTGACACTCTGTCACAAACAAACAAACAAACAACAACAACAACAACAAAAAAAAAAAACCTGAATCTGCCTCTTGCTATCTCCTGTCCTTAAGGAAGTCACTGCACCTCTTTGAGGCTCGCTTGCCTTTTCTAGAAAATGGAGATCATAATGTCTATTTCCTAAGGGTGTTTGGAGAACTGATAATCTCCAAATACAGAGATGACTATATTCTTTCTCTCATAGAAAGTAAGATATTTAGCTAAAAGAGAAGGTTTTACAATGAGGTAATCTAGTATTTTATTATAGTTCTGCTTCTACTAACTATTTGGCTTAGGGAGAGTTATTCACACAACCGTCTCTTGTCATCTTTGATGTGATGATGCTATTATGTACTTCACAGGATTATGATGAGGGACTGCATTGTTAATAAAAGTGATGTATAAAATGAAATTATAACATGTTTTAGGGTTCATTACTTAAATGAACCCTAAAACCCTATAACATGTTTAGGGTTCATTATAATGCAGGATAATATTACTATTATTATTATTATCACTGTGTGTGCAGACAGTGTTAAACATTTTTCAGTAATAATAGGATTGCATTTGAAAATCCTTAGACATCTGACATATTCTTTTATTTACTTTTCAAAGTTCTAGCCTCCTGATTTCAGGGTTAGGGAATCTATATCAGCATTGAATAATACATGCATTTGTTTATTCATATATTTATTCAAAAAACATCTCCTGGGACTCTGGTATGTGACATCCTGTACAACAAAACCGCTTGATGTAGAAATAAGTTGGACTCAAGTTCACTACCCTTGACAGGTTTTGACACAGAAAATCAAAGCATAATAGTAGAACTATGCTACAAGAAGTTTAGGTGCTATTGAAACACAAACAAGGCACCAATTTTCCCCTAAGGAGTGAGGGAAAGATTCTTCTTTGGAAAAAATGCAGAATGTTATAGGTGTGCACCTGTTTGGGTTACATAATATTCTTTTGAGCATTTTAAGTCAAAGTTATAAGTGTGCCCTTCTCCCCAAAAGTGTGCATTATACCAGTTAGGTGTAAATTCACCCAACCCCTCCTCCACCCTCCCACTTACTTGATTTCCACTGAGTTTTGCTTCTGAATATGCACATTGAGTGTTGATTAACTTGTTCTAATTTAGTATTGAGTACATGTGGTGTTTGATTTTCCATTTTTGTAATACTTCACTTAGAAGAATGGTCTCTGGTTCTATCCAGATTGTTACAAAAAATACTAGATTATCATTTTTTATGGCTGAATAGTAAACCATGTAATACACATAGCACATTTCATTCATCCACTCATGTATTGATGATCACTAGGTTTGTTTCTATGCCTCTGCAATTGTAAATTGTGTGGCTATAAACATTGGAGTGCAAGTGTCTTTTTTATAAAATATGTTTTTTTCCATTCAATAAATACCTGGCAATGGGACTTGCTGGATCAAATATTAGGTCTACTTATAGTTCTTTGGGATATCTCCATAATACTTTCCATTGAGGTTGTACTAGTTTGCAGTCCTACCAACAGTGTACAAGCGTTCCTTTTTCTCCATGTTCAAGCCAGTACTTGTTTTGGGACTTGTTAATAAGTGTCATTCTCCCTGGAGTGAGGTGATATCTCATTGTGGGTTTGATTTGCATTTCTATGATGATTAGAGATGTTGAAGATTTTTAAATGTGTTTGTTTAGCCATTAGACTATCTTCATTTGAAAAGTTTCTGCCCATGTCTTTTTCACACTTTTTAAGGGGGTTGTTTGATCCTTTCCTGCTGAGTTGCATGAGTTCTTTGTACATTCTGGTTATTAACCCATTATGGGATGTATAACATGCATATATTTTCCCCCATTCTGTAGGTTGTCTGTTTACTTTATTGATTATGGTCTTAGCTGTGAGCTTTGCAGAAACTTTTTAATTTGGTTAGGTCCCATTTGTTTATTTTTGGTTTTGCTGTGATTGTTTTTGGAATCTTCTTCATAAATTCTTTGCCTAGTCCCACATCCATCAGAGTTTTTTCTCAATTTACAACTGCCAAAATGTGGAAACAAGCTAAATGCCCACTAAACCAAGAATGGATTAAGAAGCTGTGGTATATGTATACCATGGAATACTTGGTAAACATGTAAAGATGGAGACTTTACATCTTTTGTATTAACCTGGATGAAGTTGGAACACATTCTTCTTAGTAAAGCATCACAAGAATGGAGAAGCAAGAATCCAATGTACTCTATTCTAATATGAAGGCACTAAATGAGCTAATACCAGGGGGAATAGGTGAATGAGCAAGTGGGGAGAGGGGAGGAGGCAGGGGGATCGGGGTCACGGTGTGTGGCATATCTCTTGGGGGCAGGACACAATTATAAGAGGGAATTTATCTAACAAATGCAATCAGTGTAACCTAATTCTTTGTACCCTCAATGAATCCCAAACAATAACAACAAAAAGAATGGAGAAGCAAGAACCCACTCTACTTAATTCTAATATGAAGGTAGTAGATGATCTAATACAAGGAGGAGAGAGCAGATAGAGGGGAGATGGGAGGAGGATGGGGTCGCAGTGCATGTCACACCTGGTGGGGTCAGAACAGATTCTGATAACTTGTGTCCCCATTATCATTTAGTTTGAAGAATCTTTTGATTCCCATTATTGTCTCCTCATTGACCTAACCATCATTTAGCAATAGGTTGTTTCATTTTCATGACTTTGTGGAGGGATGAGTGTTTCTGTTGGAATTAATTTCTAATTTTATTCCACTGTGGTCCTAGGAGATACATTGTATAATTTCTACTTTATTAAATTTGTTGAGAGATGTCTTGTAGCCTAGGATGTGATGTATCTTAGAGAATGTTCCATGAGCTGATGAGAAAAATGCATATTCAGTAGTTTGGGGGCAGAATGTTCTGTAAATGTCCATTAGACCCATTTGTTTAAGTCCCTTGCTTATTTGCTTATTTTCTGTTCAGAAGATCTGTCCTGGTATTGAAGTCTCCAGAGATCAAGGTGCTGTGTTGGTGTTTATCATTTTGTTTACAATGGGTAAAACTTGTTTCATGAATATGGGTATTCCTGTGTGAGGTAAACACACATTTAGGATCATTGTCTTGTGAATGGTTTCCTTTACCCTTATATAATAACTATCTTTGTCTTTTTTTACTTTCATTGATTTGAAGTCTATGTTATCTGATATGAGAATGGCTACATGAGTTTACTTTTGGTTTCCATTTACATGGAATATTGTTTTCCATCCTTTCATGTTGAGTCTAAATAAGTCCTTGTGGGTTAGATGTTTCCTGGAGATAGCAGATACTCTGCTTGTATTTTTTTTTGTTTGTTTGTTTTATTCATTCAGTCACCATATGTCCCTTCAATGGACAGTTCAAGGCATTCACATTTATTGAAAGTAACATGACGTCTAGTGGATTTATGTTTATCTTGTTGGATAGACCTATAGGCGGAAAGCCTATAAATAAAGCTTTAAATGGTTCCATTTTGTGAAGGCAAGTTTGAAGTCTTTTGTGAGTTAAAAAGGAAAAAAACCTGGATAGAACTCCATAAGTGGCTAAAGGCCTGGTCATGAAGAAGTGATTAAAGGCCTGACTTCATGGGGGCAGGTCTGCAGACAGGTACCTGTATATCTCAGAAATTTCCAGACTACTCCCTAAAGATGAATGACTGCCTCCAGATGGTCTGTTAAAGGTCAAGCATTCAAGCAGCTTATTCTCCTGGAACCTTGTTTTGTGATTTTATTTTTGATTACTTAGCATAAGAATAACTTTAGATAATGCTAGTGAAGTAGTTATCGGTTAATCCATAGACCGTAGGTGCCAGGCAGTGAGAGGCCTGGGGCTAAGGTTTGAGTCATATGTTTATTGATTGTGTGTACAAGCAGTATTGCCTGTATAAACTTTGGTGGAAGAAATAAAGTTGCTGCATGCCTTGAGAGAGCAACAGCCTTCCTTATTCACCATACAATTTCATTGTAGGTCTTAATCTCTGCGGCACTACACCACGCAACTTTCGCACAACATAGACCCTTATTGCTTTGTTTAACCTCTTGAGCCATGGTGGTTTCTCAGGTCTGAATTTTAGCTTTTAGATGGTTTTACACTGGTAGGTGGGTGTCAATTATGCTGGTTAGTGTATAATAGAGGCCTGAGTGCTTCCTGCACAACAGGTGTGGTCTTCCCAAATTCCATTAGCAACTGCTTGGCTGAGAAAGTCTTTGTTTCTTCCTTATGTAAGGAGCTTAGTTATGCAGGATACAAAATTCTATTGACATTATTCTCCTTTAGAAGACTAAGGATTGGTCCCCAATCCTATCTGGCTTGTAAGGTTTCAGTTAAGAAGTCTGCAGTTAGTCTGATAAATTTTTCATAGTAAGTTAGGTGCTATTTTTGCCTTACTGTATAAGAGTTTCTGTTTCATGTTTACTTTGGCTAGTCTAGTGATTATGTGTCATGCTGACTGCCTCTGTGATGAGTCTCCCAGGAGTCCTGTGAGCTTCTTGTACCTGGATATCTAGATTTCTAGAAGGCCAAGGAAATTTTCTTCACTTATTCCTCAAAAGAATTATCCAACCCTTGTGATATATTTTCTTCTTTGGCCTCAGGGATGCCTATGATGCTTATGTTTGACTTCTTTACACAGACTCACATTTCTTGTAGATTTTGTTAATTTCAATTATTTCTCTGTTCTTTGCCTTTGACTGACTTTCTTAGCACTGAGACGTTATCCTCAAGTTGTGAGATTCTTTCCTCTGCCTAATCAAGACTATTCTTAAGACTTTCATAATTCTTTGAGTGAATTATCATTACCAGAAGTTCTATTTGTTTTTTTCTTTAATATTTTGAGCTCACTGGAGAGTTTTTAAAAAATTTTCCTGTACTGTCTTTGTGTCTTCTTTGTGTTGGGTTTCTATTTTCTCTTGCATTTCATTGAGCTTTCTTATAATCCATGTTCAAAATTCTTCCTCTATCATTTTAGTTGTTTCATTTAGTCTGGTATCCATTGATAAGGAATTATTCTCTTTAGAGGGTGACCTCTCACTTTTATTTTTCATATTTTCAGAGTTTTTATTTTAAATGGTTCCTTCTCCTCTGCCCTCTCAATCAACAGCCGAGAGTGTTGGGTTGGCTTATGTATCTGTCTCCAAGACCCTGAAGATTAGGGCCTGTCCTTTTCAGGGAGAAGTGTGCTGGTTCTGAGTTACCCTTGGGATGCTCTAGCAGGTTTGATGAACCTCTCAAGTTACCTCTGACCTATTGTCTTTCTCTCCTTTCACCAGTGGGTGGTGAGTTAATCTCTGAGATGGTGGGTGGAATCTGTGAATTTGAATCCTCTTCTCCCTGTTTTCTTGAGTTGGAAGACACTATATTTAGCAATGGGGTTGTTTCCCCTGTCTTTGAATGCAGTTTGTGTAGAAGAGCCAGCTACCAAGGAGTTGTTTCCTGCCCATGGCAAGCTCTGGTCTACTCCCCATGATGGGGCATGTGGATGCCACAAGTTTTAGTGGAATCTTGTACCCCCAAGGGAGTTGCTTGATTTCTAATCACCCTGAGGAGGGGTGGTACAGGGCAGATCAAAACTGAGTTGCTAGAGCCGGGGAGGATTTTATTGAGCCTCAGCAGGCCTCAAAATTTACTTGTCAACCCACAAGAGGGAGCCACTGATACAGAGTTCAGGACAATCTCTCCAGACCCTGAACCTGGAGAGCCCCTCTGGAGTGGCACCTGCTGTATGCCCTGCCCTGTTATGAATAGCTCTCATGTATTCTGTCTTTCAGTCCTCACTTCCATGTGTGAGGTAGGTGCTGTTGTCATCTCTATTGAGCAGATGAGAAAACTGAGTCATCAACGCAGTCCCTGTATCAAAGTCCACAGAGGCTGTAAGTGCAGTGACTAATGCTCTGAGCTGTGTGTGAGTTTTTCCCCAGGAGCTCAAGGATACCTGAGGAGGAGTCCCACAGTGGGTGTAAACCCCTAGTTGAGGGTAGGATTTCCAATAACCGAAAGGATTTTGTGAGAACCCTAAAAATACTTGGAGGAAGAAGAAGAGAGAAATCCAGAAAGGAGAGAGAGATGTGGAGAGAGGCAAAAGAGAAGGAGATAGGCCACCTTTGTGGAAGGAGTCTAGGAGTACATGGCAGCCAGTCTGCACACTTACAGGACAGCTGAGCTCTGCATGTGTGTGCAGTTCTCTCTGTGAAGAGTCCAGGTTCCTTCCTCCTTTCAACCCAGTTGTCTCCCAACTTAAGCTTGGACCATCTGTAGTCCCACCCGCACTCCACATCCCAGTTCCATTAGGAAAAGTTCATGGGAGTCTAATTTAGATTCTGTGAAGAAAAAGCAGTGTCTTGGTGGCAACTGGAAAAGCAGAGTGAGTAGGCAAGGGCCAAATACTAATTGCTTCCAACTCTGGCCAGAGTGCTATGGGCCGTGGCTTTCCCCCTGTGGATGGCAGAAGGGACTCCTAAGGTCCTGCTAGGGGATTGTGGCAAGAACCCAGGTGTTAATGTTAAGCTGGCTAGGCTTTGAGTCCCAGCTTCACCAACTCTTGTCTGTGATCCCAGGGAAGTCACTTTTCTTCTCTTGGCTTTAGGTTCCTCATCTGCAAAATGGCGATATAATAATACCAAGTTCTTATGAATTTCTTGTAAGGTTTAAATGAGATAAGGTACTGTAGGCACCTAGCTATCACAATTAAAGGATGTGATAGCTTCTCCAAAGGATGTGCTGACTTCTCCTCTCTCCTCCTCCCCTCTTCTCCCTTCTTGTCTCTCTCTATCCCCCTACTCCCTGGATTTCTCTCCTCTTCCTCCAGACCTACGTAGGGTTCTCACAAAGTCCTTTTGGTTATTGGAAATCCTATTCCCCAGCCCCACTGTGGGACTCCTCCTCATGTACCCTGAAGGACATCCCACAGCCCCATGCATTAGTCACTGCACAGTTACAGCCTCTGACTCTCTGTGGACATTGATATAGGACCTGCCTTGATGATTCAGTAACCTCATCTACTCAATGGAGATAATACTACATAATATAACCTACCTCACAGACAGCTATGAGGAATAAAAGAGATAGTGAGAATTGTTCTAAACAGGGCGTGGCATATAGCAGGTGCTCCATAGTTGTTGCCTTCCCCACTGCGATCTGGCTGCCTTCTGCCCAGAGAGCCCCCTTGGATAGGCTCTCACTCAGGCCACTAGTGGTCTCCAGATTGTTACTAAATCCAATGGACTCCTTAAAAAAAAATTTTTTTTTAAATCATACTTGGCCTGCTTTTGAGACTCCAAGGAAAGCAGACTGGGCATCTTCCCCAGGCTCTGACACAAACCTCTCTCTGCTGCAGGGAAAAGAGGGTAAAGCGCCTTGTCCAGAGTTCTTTCCCTCTTATCTCTCCATTGTTGCTGTTCTCACATGATTTATTCCAGACCTCTGACCTTCCTGCACTTCATTCCAGAACTGGCTACATAATTGATGGGGTCCAGTGCAAATGACAATGTTGGACCCCATGTTCAAAATGAGGAAGAATTTCAATGGTGACAGCTGAGCATTGCAAAGCAGGTGGGGTCCTTCCGAACATGGAGACATCAGCAACCCACAATGCTGATCCTGCTTTGACCCTCATCATCCCCCCAGGGCCTGACATAGGTCACTGCAGATGCAATTCAGGTTATCCAGTGTGCTGGTCAGTTTTATGTGTCCATTTGACTCACCTCTAATCGCCACTTCTTTCATTAAACACCAGTCTTTGTGTTGCTGTGGAGGCATTTTTGCTGATGTGGTTAATACCTACAATCTGTTGGCTCTAAGTAAAAATGATGACCCCTGACAACGTGTGTGGTTTCCACTAAGAGCCCTTAAGAGAAAAAGGAAGGTTTCCCCAAGGAAGAAGAAATTCTGCCTCCAGAAGCATAGGCCCTTGCTTCAGTTTCCAACTGGCCCCACGGATTCTAGGCTTGACAACCCCATCCCCATTTGCACCTAAAATAAATCTCTTTATTTTGTAACATGTATTAACAATCTGTATGTGTATACAGCATGGACATATACTGAATTGAAAGAGGCCAAATATACCAGGCTGCACTATGTATGACTGCATGTACATGAAATGCCCCAAACAGGTAAAGCTGTAGAATAAAAAAACTCAGAGTAATGGTTTCCAGGGGCTGGGGAGTGGTGAAAAATGGAAGGACTTCATTATAAGCTTTTCTTTTGGAGTGGTGAAAAAATTTTGGAAACAGAATTGATAACTACCCAATGATATGAATGCACCAGATGTTACCAAACTGTACATTTAAGATGTTCAATTTTATGTAATGTGAATTTTCCATCAGTAAAAATACTTAATAAAAATCAGTAATTTAGATATATTATTTTTCTAGATTACTGAGTTTTTGGTGACCACTTGCCACCCCTTTAAACTGTGCTGTGGAAGATGAGTCCAAGCCTGCTCCAGTCCCTCCCCCACATGGATCCCAGGGAACTTTTTCATACCTGGATCTGACTTTGTTGTTTCCCTGTAGGTCCCACATGCCTCCAGAACAATGTCTAAGTTCCCAGTGGCTTTCAAGCTGGCCTGTCCAGGTAAACCCAGTGCCACCGGGTGTCTGAGTGCCCTCTGCCCCTCCCGGCTTCCCTGCCTAGCTCCAATGTCTTTCCTCCTCTCCCGGGCTCAATGAACTACCATTCTTCCCTCAATACCCAATACAAGGACACTTTCTTGTTATCACTTAAATTGACTCTGTTCTCTCTCCCCACAATCTAGCCCTAGCTAGAGGTAGAACCTCCACCTCCCTCTCACAGACCCAGCCTCCACCTTGGCCCCCAACTCCCTTTCCCTAGCCTAGCACCCACCTGGGCCTCCACCTTCCTCTTTGAACACAGCCTCTCACCTGGGCCTCCACCTCCCTCCCACTGAGCCTGCCCATCAGGCCCTGCCTTGCAATGGCCCAGGAAGAACCTTCCTGTCACCCAAATCTAACTCCCTTTTGTCTCCAACAAACAGAGGTCCTCAGAGTAAATATGATCTTTCTATGGAGTACTATGAAGAGTGGCTTCAGGTAGGGACACCATCCAGGAAACTTCTCAAAGCAGGGCCCAGTTGCCTCTTTCAGACCACCTCCATCCAATGGCTGGGCTCACTCTCTGATCTTGTCTCTCTGTCTCCCTCTCTCTCTCCTTTCCTCCCACTACCCCAACAGCTGCAATCTGGAAGAAATTACTCTTCCAAACAACCAGACTTCCCCAATTTCAGGAAATTCCAAGCTGGGCAAGGGGAGGGGCCTGGCTGGGGGCGGCCCTGTCCATCCCCCACCCCTATGTCGGTTCCAGTCCGGCCTCCTCCGCCCACACTCAGCCCAGTGGGGCCTGGGGTGTTTCCACCGCAGCTTTCTAGTGCTTTAAATCCCAGAGGCAAACTTCTGGGGAATAAGGAGGATTGGAAGGGGCCTGTGCCTTCTCTACTTGGGGACTGAGCTGGACCCGGTGGTGATTCCGAAGCTGCTTGGGCTCTTACCATGGCCCCCGAGAGGGGCTGATACTGTAGTTCCCGGTGCAGGTAAAGAAGGGACCCTAAATCAAGGCCTACTGGGACTGAAGCTTAAGGGTCTCAGGACTGAGGGAGGAGCCTGGGGACTTGGAACTCCTGAGTCTGGATGAGGGGGCTGGGGACCCGGCTAGTGGAACTGAAAGAGGGGCTTAAGGAATAGGGGTTAGGGGGACCCCTCGGTCTGAGGGAGAAGAGGCTAGGGGGACCCTTGGGTTTGAGGGAGGAGGGCTGCGGGGACCCCTGGGTCTGACAGGGCATAAGAGAGCTAGGAGCTCAGACTCCAGGGACCTGAGAGGCAAAGAGGCGGCCTAAGGAGGTGGCACTGCAGGCCCAGATGCCTGGGTCCTAATCCCCTCCGGGTTCCGCATGGCATTTCTTTGCCAGGTGAGGTCCCGCCCCAAGGAAGAAGGAAGAAGGCACGGGCAGGGGACCGGGAGGCGGAGGAGGCCTCCGAGCTGGGGACAGAGGGGTTCCCAGTGGAAGCCCGAGTCGAGGCAGTGGACCTGGCCGGCTCAGGAAGGACCGCGAGGTAAGGGGCAGTGGAGGTAAGGTCCTGTCGCAGGGGGAGCAAATGAAGGGCACGGAGTCCGCGGCCGCCTGATTCCCGGCCGCAGCCACGTGGCCTCAGGAAGCGCGCGATGCAGCCCGAACTGGTCGTGGGGAGACGGGGAGGGGGGTGGGAGGGTACGGTGGTCGCCCAGTCCTGGGTCCCTGGGCCCCGTCTCGGCCCCACCCACCCCCCTGCCTGTCGCTTGGGTCTGAGAACCAGTCGGGCGGGATCCGGAGCGGGTTGTTATTTCCGTCCTGGAGGGGCTGGCGCTGAGAGAGGACAGAGGCAAACCAGCTGTACCCCTACATCCCTGCAGCTAGAGCGGTGGCCCCGCGGGGCAGGGAAAAGAGGGTGGGTGGAGGCGGACAGGGCGTCCCAGGGTCCCATCCTTGAGCCGGGATTTCTGGCTGCTTCGCGTTGGTCACAAACAACAGCCCCTCTGTACCGTGAGCCTGGGCCTGTGAGGAACTTTTTCCAGGCCTGACATCACTACATCAAGCTCCACAACCCGACTAGAGGGACAGCCTTCTATTTAAGAGGACACTCAGCCCCAGAGAAGTGAACAGACTTACCCAAGGTCTAAAAGTTATTCAGGAGAAGAGGTGGCATTTGAAAATGAGCTCTACCTCATTGTTCTTGTGTAGAATGAAAAAGAGAAAAGGGTTGGAGGGAGGGCCACCGTGTAGGGAAGCCCCTATCAAATCAAATAATATTTTCCCCTCATGGGGCTGCACACCCACCCTCTCCTATGGAGGGCTCCAAGCAATATAATATCATTCTTAGACTCCAGAGTTCATTTGGATTCCAAATCCAGCCCCCAGCTTTTGCTGTTCTGTGACCCAGAGCAAGTTACTTCGCCCTCTCTGTGTCTCAGTCATCACACATCTGTAAAACGACATTATAATCATAATTTCCCCCCTAACTGGGTTGTTCTGAAGATTAAATGAATTTGTTCATCCTTGTGAAGCACTTATGCCAGTGCCTGACCCAGAATAAGTGTTTCAGAAATAAAATGTCAGCATCACAAGTATACTATTTGGCGTGTTGTAACAGACAAGAATTCTGACTCCTGTTTTTCAGAGGAATAAACTGAGGCTTAGGTTGAGAAAGATAGCTTGGGCTGGGCATGGTGGCTCATGTTTGTAATCCTAGCACCCTGGGAGGTGGAGGTGGGAGGATCCCTTGAGATGGGGAGTTCAAGACCAGCCTGAGCAAGAGTAAGATCCTGTCTCTATTAAAAATAGAAAAATTAACTGGGCATGGTGATGCACCCCAGTAGTTCCAGCTACTCAGGAGGCTGAGGCAAGAGGATCACTACAGCCCAAAAGTTTGAGGTTGCTGTGGGTTGTCATACCATGGCACTCTAGCCTGAGCAACAGAGTGAGATTCCGTCTCAAAAAAGAGAGAGAAAGAAGGATAGCTTGAGGTCCCACAAAAAAGGAAATGGCAAAATTGTCAGGAACTGGGACCCTAATATGTTGCCAAGTGCTGGCAAAGGGTGGTGACTTTTAGGGCAGTGGAAGGGTGGAACAAGGGAGCCAGCTGGGGGCTGGGCTTTGAGAAGTAGTAGCTGACAGCTGTCAGGGAGGGGTGTGATCAAGAGGTAGCAGACTCTAGAGTCCCATGAAAATGGCTTTGTGATCTTGGGCAAGTCCCATACTCTCCCTGAGCATTTGCTTCCTTCTCTAGGCCATGGTTTGAAGGCTCCCAGGTGAGACTCTACTGAGCATTTATTTATTGAATATTGACTATGTATCAGTTACATGGGCCTTATTTCGCCAATCCTTACAGAAGGGTGATGAAGCATGATATTAGTATGTTTTCATTTCCAGATAGGGATACAAGGTCATAACATTAAGTAACTTACCCAAAGCCACACACCAATCAGGTACCACCCAGATCCAAATGTGAGCAGTTGGCTTTCTGGATTCAACTCTTTTTACCTCTCACTCACTGCAGAACAAATGCTGAGATAATAGGTTCTGCCAGCACCTAGAGAGAAGTTTTATTTTAAACTGTGGATTCAGATTCATTAAGGAGCTGAGTTCAACATTTTAAAATAAAACAGATCAGAATGGAAAACATCATAGTGTCTATTCTGTTATAAGAAGTTTTGTTTCATAAAATTTTTGTTGCCATTAAGGGAAAAGAGGGAGTGAGTGGTGATCATGTGCTATGTTATGATAAAATAGGTATTTATTTATCTAAGTTGAGGTCAGAGATATTTGATATGCACTGTAGAGGTGGTAAACCAAGACTGGTTTCCTCAGAGAAAGAAATATAAAGAGAGTGGGGAGGGGGCAGGTGGAGGGCAATCTTCAGAATACAGCCATCAACAATTATTTTAAATCCTTTTGCCTTTAATTTTTCAACAACATTGTTATCAGTACTTCCCAGGATGCATGTTACTATAAAAACAATGCTAGCTGATTTTTCTTCCTCATACTGTTTTATCAAATCTAATTTTTGTTTCACATTATTGTTTAGGGACACATTTCTTCCCCAGTATAAGCACTACCAATTGGTTTGGACTACACTTATTACAAATATAGTTTTCTTTGCTTGAGTTTTATTATGTGCCCTGCAAGGAAGTTAGTGTTATTTTATCTATTTTACAGAGAGACACACAGGGAGATAAAGTAATTTATCCTAATTCATATGGCTGCCAAAGGGTGGGGCTCTGATTGAAATAGAAAGAATTTTATTATTATTATTATAACAGTGACTGTTAAAACAAAAGTACAAGGTCATCGAAGTCCCTCCCAGAAGTTCCACAGAAAACAGGCAAGTTCCAGGATATGGACAGTGGGTGGCTCCATTTCTGTTTACCATTGGATTGGGGTTAGCCATGAGCACAAGAGCTCTTCGTTTACAGTTTACAAGCTGCCAGCTTTAAGTTTATGCCAATCTTGTTATTTTTTTTTTTTTTAACTCAGGGGACTTTGTTTTATTATTATGTTACAAAATATGACACATCATATTATTAGGCCTTGGTCTTTCAAAATCAGATACAGTTGCTCCTTAGTAGCTATGGGGGCTGGGTGGTGTGGGGATGAGAGTGATTGGTTTCAGCAATCCTATGGATACCAAAATCCAAGGATGCTGAAGTCCCATATATAAAATGGACTAGTATTTGCATATGACCTATGCACAGCCTCCTATATACTTTGAATAACCCCTAGAATACTTATATTACAAAATACAATTATGTAAGTAGAAGTTACAATGCTTTGATTTGTTTTTCTAAATTTTTCCCCCAACTTTTTTTTTTTTTTTTTTTTTTTACAGAGTCTCATTTTGTTGCCCTCAGTAGAGTGCTTTGGGTCATAGCTCACAGCAACCTCAAACTCTTGGGTTCAAGCAATCCCCCTGCCTCAGTCTCTTGAGTAGCTGGGACTACACGTGCCCACCAGAATAACTGGCTATATTTTTTTTGTAAATAAGGTTTTACCTTGCTCAGGCTGGTCTCAAACTCCTGAGCTCTAGCAGTCTACCCACCTTGGCCTCCTAGAATGCTAAGATTTTTACAGACAGTTTCACTCCGTTGCCCTCCGTAGAGTGTGGTGGCATCACAGCTCATAGCAACCTCCAGCTCTTGGGCTTAGGCGATTCTCTTGCCTCAGCCTCCCAGTAGCTGGGCGTACAGGCGACCACAACAACGTCTGGCTATTTTTTGTTGCAGTTTGGCCAGGGCTGGGTTTGAACCCGCCACCCTTAGTATATAGGGCCCGCGCCCTACTCACTGAGCCACAGGCGCCACCCTTCACCCAAATTTTTGATTCCGGTTGTTTGAATCTGCTTATTCAGAACTTCAAATACCCAGGGTGGACTGTAATTCAAGTTATAAAATACTGTTGCCAATAACAGATCCCTAGGGCCACCGTAAGAATTAGTATCTTCAGGCAGGTCTGTATTATGACTTTTGTGCACCTCGGGCAGAGCCTTCGTGGGCCTCTTCTGCCGTGTATGGTGGTCCTGAGCTCTAGGCATTGTGCCTGCTTTGCCTAATGTCAGCCTTGTGTTCAGGAGAGGGGCCTGGAGTTTCCCTCTTTGACAAGCTGAAGTTTTTCTATCAGTCAGTTTGGGAAGCGCTTGCAAGGTTTTGTGAAGTAGTTTTGTTGTTATTTGATCTATAGGAAGGCTCTAATACTAGGTTTTAAGAGGATCAGCATAGCGTGGTGATCATGTGCCTTTTGGAGTCAGGCAAACCTAGATCTGAATCTGAGATTTTAGTTCAGCAGCTGTGTGCACTGGACCTCTCAGAGCTTCATTTTCCCCATCTGTAAAATGGGGATAATACCACCATCATCTTGTTCTTATCAACAGCATCCTTTGAGATAACCGCATGGCTGGCTGGGCCCTGGACTAGGGACGCAGAATCGGGAACTCCCGGGGTGAAGGAAGCGCTGACTCCCCTGTTCCCCTCACAGATGCCGGTGCTGAAGCAGCTGGGCCCCACGCAGCCCAAGAAGCGGCCAGATCGAGGCGCCCTGTCCATCTCGGCGCCACTAGGCGACTTTCGACACACGTTGCACGTGGGGCGCGGGGGCGACGCCTTCGGGGATACCTCCTTCCTGAGCCTCCACGGCGGCGGGCCGCCCCCCGAGCCCGGGGCGTCACCTGCAGGCGCCCCTCGCACAGCAGCACCGCCCGCCGTCCCGCAGCCCACAGCGCCCGTCCTCAACGCATCGGCGCCCGCTGACCCTCTGTTGTCCTTCCATCTGGATTTGGGCCCCTCCATGCTAGATGCGGTACTAGGCGTCATGGACGCAGCGCGTCCAGTGGCTGCAGCCGCCAAGCCCGACGTGGACCCCCACTCCGGGACGCGGCACCCCAGGGCCCGCTGCTGCCCCAACGCGGACCTTGAGTTGGACGACGTCATTGGCCTTTAGGTGCCCCCAATCCTTGCACCCTCCTCTCCCGGCATCCCAGTTCTGTATACATAAATGGCTAAGATTTGTACCCGGGGCACTGACTGCACACTTCGCACTGGGGGGAATGGGTAAGGCGGAGGGTAAGATAAAGTCCTGGCTCCTTAGAGACGCAGATGTGTCCCCTGGAGTTAGGCCCAGGTTGGATGATTGCCTTAGAGTGGGTTGCGTCTCCTTTAAGAGAGTCTACAGGCGTGGCCATCTGTTGCTCCACCCAGAGAGAGAGGTCAAGCCTTGGCCTCTGCCTTGGGTTCTTTCACTCTTACTGAGCACCGTAGGCTGGCTGCTAGGTGTGGTAGTCCCCGCCGGGCTGCAGATCTCCTCCAACGGGGCGAGGCGGAGCCGGCTGAGGGCTGTGGCTCGCCGAGCTTCAGCCTCCTGGTCCTTCGCATCTTAGGAGGACACCGCCTTTTACTACGGGAAGAACGGCAGAAGGAAGTGGCTGGGAACACTTTCAGATCCTCAAGGGTGGTGACCCCCTTGGGGTATTCGCTTCTTGTACCCCAAAAGTGTGTCGGCCGGAGGGAGGAGATCCCATCCCAAGTCTGGACTACTAAATTCAGTCTGCGCCCGCATGTCTCCAGGCTCTTTAAGGCTCCCGGAGGGTAAGGGCCACAGATGTAAATTACTTGGCCTGGGGGCGGAGTCCTATAAGATCCCCCACAGGGGAGGAAGCAGCCTAGGAAATCTTTTGGTATAGGGGCGGGGCCAGACTTCCTGGCAGTTCGGGCAACAAGGACAGCCGCACAGGCGATGCGGCGTAGATTCCTGGCACCCGAGGAGCGCGCTGCCGGTAGGTCCGGGGCGGAGGTGTCAGGCCCTCCACCAGAGTCAGGCATGACAGTCCTCTCGAGTACCGGAGGGTGGGGGCTCAGGAGCGCGGGTCGCTGACCACAGTCGGGCTGCCCTCGACTGCGCACGCATGGCGGCGGCTACAGAGCCAGAGCTGCCGCTGGAGGTCTCAGCCCTGGAGCTCACGTTCCCTCCGACCTGCTGTTGGTTCTCCGAGGGCCACAGCCACTTTTATGCCCACTGCCGCCAACCCTCCGGGCGCAAGCGCCGTTTAGCCGAGGGTAGCAGGCTCACGCCAGGGTCAAACAGCCGCCGCAGGCAACCGCACCTCGACCCCGCCTTCTCGGTGGGCCAATCCGGCAGCTTCTTGGACGTCTACGAGTCGCCTTTCAATTCCTTCAGCTGCGACAAGGTGCCCACCCAGTCACAGCACCACGCGCAGCCGCACCTCACTCCCACCTGCCTTCAGCTCAGGTCTGGCAACCCAGCACCAGCCTGCATGCGTTGTATGGAGAAGCACGGAGTCAAAGACATGAAAGGGCTTGGGCTGCTCCTGAGAACGGAGCAGAAAAAGCTGCTCTGGTGTCCTGGACTCAAGAGGTCTGGCTAAGCCCAGAGGCCCGACATCAAGAGGGCCGGGCTGGCTGCCAGTTTGGTAACACCAGTCCCCAAGAGGGCACTTCACAAGAGAAAAGACAGGCACTAAAGCTAACAGTGGCTGCCACCACGAAGCTGCTGGGCAGGCAGCGGCGGGATTCTGGGCCTGAGCAGAGCGCTAAGGGCCATTCCGGCCAGTGCTGTGTACTCTGCCCACAACCGCCTCCTACATTGTGTGGTCCTCATGGTGGTCAACTCTGGGCTATAGGCGTAAGTTGCCAAAGTGCAGGAACACCTGGTGCTCACAGTCCCTGCACTTGATGCTGGGCCCCGCCCCGCCCTCCCCCCCCCCCCCCCGTGGCTGTTAAGCCCTAGAAAGACAACAGTGCACTTGGGCCTCTGAGACCAGCCCTCTTGGTCCCAAGACTTTAAGCATCCCCCAGCTGAGGTTCCAGGATCTGGTACTCCTGGGCCACCAAGTGCTTTGTCCCTAGCACCAGGAAACATGGCAAAAGTGCCCTTCCTGGAGGGTCAGAGGCTGAAGGCCAATGGGTTGAATGTGCTACAGCCACCACCCCCCAATCCCCCAACCCCCGCAATGCCTCCCGGAGTCCTCCTCCCCAAGGCTGGGTACAGCCTGAGTCTGGAAGTGGGGAACCAGTCCTTGGGGGGGAGAGTAGAGGGTGTCCCTACTAGCCCCTGCCTGAGACATCCTACAGTAACATTTCCAGAGTTCCGATGAGACAAACTGGATCCAAACACCCTCAGGACCAACCACAGTCCAAGCAAGAGCAAGCTCATGCTCTCTCTCTCTCTCTCTTTAATTTTGGTTTCTCTCAAGCTTCCAAATGGTGCTCAGTGCTCCAAGGAAAGAATGAAGGAAGGGGGGGGGAGGAGAAGAGGGCGGAGGGAGGCAGAGGAAGAACATCTGGAAAAAAAGGAGCCCGACAGTCCAGCTGTTTGCAAACTCAGCACATCCTCCAGTTACATGGCAGAAGAGGGAGGGAGGGCCAAAAAGAAAAGGGGGAGGAAGAAGAAAAATAACTGAAATAAACACACACAAAAAGAAAAGAGAAGAACATGACGTGAGCTGGTGATCCATGAAGGTGGGGAGGGAGGGTGACCGTTTTACCTGTGTTGAACCGAGGGAGGAACAGGAAGCAGGAAGAGGAGGGACGGAAAGGGTAAAAAAAAATCAGAAGAAACATTGGGGGTGCAGGGAAGAGGGGACACGGAGACAACTTAATACAACTTGAGACGAGGCGGCCCGGCCGGCGAGGTCCCGCGCTGACCTCCGGAGTCCTCAGTGCGCTGTGGCGGTGGTGGTGGATCTGGTGGTGGTGGTGCTGCTGGCACTGGCATTTCTGGGGTGGGGGGCGGAGGGTGAGGCACAGTCTCTAGGCAGCTCCCCTCACCCCAACACACTGAGGCCTCAGAAGGCTGAACAACAGAGTCTGTGATGAGGCAGATGAGGCAGCAGGCGGTGGGCTGGTTGCTGGGTGCCCCCGCTGCAGGCGGGCATGGCTGGACAGCCTGTCTTCTTTCCACTGGCCCCCCTGGCATGGGATGGGCCAGGGCGCCGGGTCGGGTACCGGAGTATAAGCTCGAAAGAGAGAGAGAAAAAACACTGAGACAGCATTAGTGGAGGTGAAAGGTGACAGACAGGCCTACAGACCATGTCCCCAGCACCCCCCACTGTCCCACCCCCTCCTTCCCCAATCCCATCCCTCTGAGGCAAAAAATAAAAATGTAGAAAAAAATCTCTGTACAGACTCCCCGGTGGGGAAACGGGGGTAGGGATAGTGGCCCTTCCTGGAGCCTGATCCCCACAAAATAATTTACAACCCAAGTCCACGGCTCAAAAAATCCGCAAAGGCGGTGTTGGGGGGCTACAGCCCCTACCCCCCACCCCCATCCTCGCTGGGTGCTCAGAAGGCTGACAGCTGCGCCAGGCTGAGGCGGCAGTCGATGCTGGAGTTGTCCGGGCCCATGTAGGCTAGGCCCAGGGGCTCTAGGAAGGCCCGGCAGGCGGCCTCGCCCTCGAAGGCCAGCTCGGCCTGCAGGTAGGAGACAGGCAGCGCAGGGCGGAAGCTACGGAGACAAGAGGAGAATGTGATGAGGTGGGCAGTGGGCAAGGGAGGGCCCCACAAACATGGGGTGAGGCCCCCCATTCGGGTACCCACAGGGTTTCCTCATCATGGTATCTGCTGGCTCCTCCACCCCCACCCATCCTCCCAACCTCACAGGCTTGGGGGAGCCCGGGGTGGGGTTGGTGGCCCCAGTCCCCAGCTGTGCCCCCCCTCACCCTCACTTACCTGTGCAGGGGGCCAGGAAGGACAGGGGACAGGAGGGGAAGGGCCCAGCAGGCTCTTCTGCTGGCTGAGGGGTAGGGGCCAGATGGAGGGAGCACCACATGGTATAGGACAGGACAACAGGGTTGCCAGTGCCACCTAGGAACCCCAGCCCTTGCCGCTTCCCCTGCCTTTGGTCAGAGGCCCTCTGGGAGCCTAGGCAAGGTGTACTGGTCAGCACTCATCACTATACTCTCAAAGCAGCAATGTCTGGCTACTATCAAAAAGAGACACTACTGGTTAAACACTTGACATGTGCCAAGGACACAGTTGTCACCAGGGCCTCCTCCATTAACTCACTCTACAGGTTGAGCTGCCTGGCCCTTTACACACACTAGGGAAAAGGTGTGGAGCCAGCAAGTTGAACTAAGCACTAGAAGCCAGCACTGCTCCAAAGTCATTGCTCTGGGATTGTCTGCTTTCTCCATGTCCCAGACCTCCTGGCCTGCAGCCTCTGCAAGGACACAGCTTTAGGCCCTGAGGAAAGATGCCTGCCATGGACTGGTAGTGCCAGCCTCTTAGGTGGGAAGGCACTGAGACCAAGGGCAATGACAAACCAGTGCTCTACCCATGAGGGACATTCATGGCCATGTCACCAGCCAAAGGCTGATTCACCCAACCATACACCACGTGCAGCACTGAAGTCCAACATCTGCCCACTGCAGGGCCCATGAAGCCATAGGGGGACTGAGTAGCCTGGCTGCCTCCTTCCACCACACCCTGAACATGTACTGCCCCCTGTCCTCTTCTGTTCCTGGGGGCCTACCCTGCCTCATCCTCTGCCTAAAGTTGGCTTGACCACAACTAGATCCCAGAGTTCCTTAATCTGCAGGCTGATGGCCCAGCTCCAGTTCCACACCATCCTGTGATTACTATTGCCACAAGGTCAGCTGGCCTGGCACTTGAAGTCCCTCAGGCCTGCCAACTGACCTCTTTGAGGTCTCTTAACCTCAGCAAGACGATGCATAAGGCCAGATGGCCTGTGGGGGCTGTGTGCTGCAAGATGCTCAGTGGCAGCTCAGGCTCCTGTCCACTTAACTCTAGTAGCATTCCATTGCCCTGACAACCAAAACACCTCTAGACACTACCTGACATTCCCTGGGTCAACTCAATCCCTGAACTGGGCACCACATATCTAACTGAGTCGAGCATCCCCCCCTGGTGCCCATGGTGAGCTACACACAATGTTTGGCAAACAATGTCACTGAGCAGGCCAGGCTGCCAGAGAGCCTTTCAGCACTATCCTCAGGGTAGCCGCCCACCTCTGTGTCCCCTAAACATTCCTGGGCACTCTCAAAGGAGTTGCATGGGAATGACCTGAGTAAAAGCTGTCTGGTCTACCTCTATAGAGCTTAGCATAATGAGACCTGTGAAAGGTGGACAAAGACCGTATAGCGGGAGCTCAGAGCCCAGAGACAGACTAGGATCTAGGCAGGTGTGAGCAGGAGGAAGAGAAGTGCAGAACGGGGTGGAGATGGGAACCCAGGAACAGAGATAAGAATGGAGGGAGGAGGAAGGATGGGAACCTGGGAGCAGAGATAGGAATGGAAAAAGGAGGAAAACATAGAGGGACCCAGAATGCAGAGAGAGGGAGGCTGTGAGAAGCAAAGAGGGGCCAAGTTGGGGAGGGCTGAGTGGAGAAAGATGTGTGAGAAGGTCAGGACCAGGGGGAGGGGACTCGAGGATGGTGAGTATGTCCAAGGGGCACTGTGAGGCAGAAAGGCCAAAAGAGCAGAGGTCAGAGGGGAGCTCAGCACCACATACGTTTTGATCATTGCCTTGAGGGCAGCCTTGCGCTCCCGGTCTGCAAACTTGTCCACGAGGTAGCCGGACATGCAGGGTGCATGACAGTAGAGCCGGAAGAAGCGGTGATAGTTGCCCAGTGCCCAGGCCGCCCTTAGTGCCAAGGCATGGGCCACACAGGGGTCTGCCTTCAGTTCCCGAGTGAGGTACGCCAGTTCTGTGGTGATGTCTAGGGCCCAAGACAAAGGAGGTTAGGTCAACAGGGCTCAAACCCGAACACCAAGGCCACCACCTGGGGAATGGGCCTCACCTCCCGAGTTCTTAGTGAAGATGAAGTAAAGGATCCGGTAGGCAGTAAACTCGCCCACATTGCCAGGCAAATTTTCAGCATACAATGACTTGAGCTGCGTCTGGCACTGATTAAACTCTTCATGGTCTCCCTAGAAGGTAGGGCAGGGGCAGGAAGGCAAACTGAGGCCATAGAAGGCAGAACGGCAACAGGGGAGGAAGATGGGGAGGCCTATAGCGGTCTACCTACCTTCTCCAAGGCAATGCGGGCATGGGTCTCATACACCTCCACTGTGAACTCTGTGCGGACACCTTGCACCTGGGGCAGCAGGGAGAGAATAGGAGTCACAGGGAGCTGGGGCAGGACTGGCTAGACCAAGGTCCTCCTGGAGTACACCTCACCGTTAGGTCCTGCCGGATGGACTTCATCTGCTCACACGCGAAGGCGTAGTCCTGCTTCTCTTTCCAGTGAGACTTGACCATGCATAGCGACTTTTTCAAAACCTGGGAAGTAAATTGAAGGGTCAGATTACAAAACAGGAGGGGAGAGCGAGATCACGGTAAAACCCATGACATTTCTACTAATTTGTTGTTTTAAAAATAAGTTTCCCCAAAGCTATGTATGTGGTGACTACCACATCAACAAACACAACCTGAAGGCCCAGTGCCCGTAGCTCAGTGAGTAGGCTGCCTATCACATACACTGAGGCTGATGAGTTCCAGTCTGGCCCATGGCCTGCTAAACAATGATGACAACTGCAACCAAAAAATAGCCAGGCATTGTGGTGGGCACCTGTAGTCCCAACTACTCGGGAGGCTGAGGCAAGAGAATCACTTCAGCCCAGGAGTTTGAGATTGCCATGAGCTGTAATGCCATAGCACTCTACTGAGGGAGCCATAGTGAGACTATGTCTCAAAACAAACAAACAAAACAACCTGAAGCACACAATGAGTATAAATACCCAACAGCTGTCCCCTGTGTAAGTGGCTATCACTAGAGTGACACAGTCACTAGTTACTTCAGAACTCAGCTGAAATGCTAAGGTACATCCACCCCACTGCTCCTCATAGCCTAGTCGGAAAAGGTAGCATTACTCTCCTAACCAGGGAACGATGGTTCAGAGGCCAAGTGACTCTCACAAGATCATACACCCTCAACTGCAGGGCACAAGGCACAAGCAAAGCCACCGTGGTTTACCTCTTGGAATGCCAACCAACCTTGCTATCTCTGGCCAGGCCTGTGAAGGGCCTTTGTGGTGGAATCTTCCCGGAGTCAGGCCTGTGCCAAACCATACCTCCCTCTGTGGCCTCTGTCACCCTCCCTGGCTTAGCTCCACAGGCCTCACAGACCAGACCTGCATGCCCGAGCACTTACTGCCACAGGGCGCACGGTGGATGGATCAGGGGCGCAGGTGAGACGCAGGTAGTGTTTGGTGATATCTGGACAGGTGCCCACAATCTGCAGTTCCTGCCAGTCAGGGTCAGCCCCGCTGCTCTCCAGACTGCCCATCTGCAGCACCAGGGGCTCGAGGCGCAGGCGGCGGGAATGTCCATGCTGGAAGCGGGCTGCCCGCTTTTGCTTCTTCAGTTCACGCTCGGGGTCCTCACACTCCAAGGCTGCCATCTTCTTGCGGCTGCGCTTGGTGGGAGCTAGATCATGCCTAGGAAGGGAGCATGGGCAGTGAAGGGAGCATCTCAGCAAAGAACTGTCTTCCAGTCCAGACCTCCTCACCCCACAGGCCCCCACAACACAGGCCCTGGCCTATGTCTCAATCCACCCCCTACAAGTCTCACCTCTTCCCACGCTGCGCCCTGCCTCGGCCCCGATCCATGTGGGCTCCTCGACCACCCCGGCCCTTGGGGGGAGGGTTCCTGCGGCCCACAGGGTGACACTCATTCCCTGAGTAGGAACTGTCAGAGTCCGAGTGGGAGTCACTGTGTGAAGCAGCAGAAAAGGTCAGCCCTGAAGTAAGCCCCAGCCCCGACCACCCTCCGCCCAGAGCCCTGGCACCTTCTGCGGAAGTGGCGAGTCGGGGACCTGGAGGAGGAGCGGGAACGGGAATCTGTGCTGGAGGAAGAGCTGTTGTCCTTCATGAAGACATTGCGGTTGCCAAATTTGGTGAAGCTGCTGCCCCGGGCTCGGCCAGCACCCCCAGCCCCTGGAGTCCCTCGCTGTGACTGGGTACCCCCACCCCTTGTCGCTGAGCCTGCCGCCCTAGGAGGATGAAGGCTGCTAGGGGCCTCCCACCGCTTCTTCTTTGGGCTTTCAGCCACAGGCTCCCGGGTTAGCCTGAAGATACAGCAGGACAGGGGATCACCAACCCAGCCGGACACTGGCAGGTTGCATACCCCGCTCCCTCCACCTCACCTACCAACCCACCCCAGGGACACACCACCTCAGGAAAAAAAAGCACTTACCCCAGGTAACTCAGCTAATATGGCGCAGAAATGGGATGCAAACCCCAGGTTTTCTGTGTCCAGAGGGTGCTCTTAACCACAAGCAATGCACACCTCCCCTGCATCCAAGGTTCTTGCTTCCCCATCCCAATACCCGTCCCCATAGCCAGGACTTCACCCCCCTCCAAATACAGCTTTCTGGCTCATTTCTCTTGAGTGCCTGGCATCTAGCAGCCTAGGTCCCTCCTCAGCACCAGGCCTAGGCTTACCCTGGTAGAGGCTCCCGGCTCCAGTCAATGGTATAGGCAGAGCCGTCCTGTAGCCGGGCCTGCAGCACCTCCTTGAGCAACTTCTCTGTCCGGTCCTTGTCCTCCTCCGACTCGCAGGCAGTGAAGCAGCGCTCCACATACTCCTTCATGTCCTGGGGCCAGTCGTCAGGCTTTCCAGACAGGTTTCCCCGGGCAGAAGGGCCGCTGTAAGGAGGGTAGATGCTGGGGACTCAGCTGGAAAGGGCCCCAAGCCCTTGCAAACACCATGACCACTATCATGCTTTGCACTGATCCACAGCCCAGATATAGCCAGGTGTTGCCTTTCTGTCTCATGAGCTCCCTGGAAAAGATCCTTTCCCCCTTTCCAGAACACCACACTGAGACTCAAGCAGGGCAGGATGCAGTGGGATCAGACCACAGACTCTGAGTGCAGAATGTGGGGACCAGCACAGGTGGAGGAGCACTGTCACCTGTGGTTCTGGGCTTTCTCAGGGTTGGGCTGGGGGCCAAAGCCACTATGCTGGCCTTCTGCATTGGAGCTGAAGCTCTGGTTGGTGACAGCAAACGGTCGCTTCTGGATATTGAACTTGAGACCTCCAGTCCCAGGGGCTGCTGTGAGGACAGCAAAAGCTGGAGTCAGGCCCTTCCCTGGGCACATCTAGGGGTTCCCCAGAAACATAGAATGAATGATTTAGAGGCAACAGGGATTCTGGCATGGAAGTTCTTCTAAAAAAGGACTCCAAGGCAAGGCCTGATGGCTCATACCTGTAATTCCAGCACCCTTGGAGGCCAAGGTGGAAGGATCATTTGAACTCAGGAGTTCAAGACCAGCCTAAGCAAGAGTGGGCCCCCCTCTCTACTAAAAATAGAAAAATTAGTTGGGTGTGGTGGCAGGTGCCTGTAGTTCCAGCCACTCAAGAAGGAGGGGGATCACTTGAGCCCAGAAGTTTGAGGTTGTTACGAGCTAGGCCAATGCCATGGTACTCTACTCAAGGTGACAAAGTAAGACTGTCTGAAAATAAATAACTAAATAAAGGACTCTAGCATGAAAGTGCCAGTTCCAGAGCAGACCCACCCCTGACCTTATAACCATCATAATACTCAAGACACAAGATAAATGCACCCTGAGCCTCCCACCTCAGAGCTCTGTGAGGACCCAATCCCTCAGGTCTCCACATAGCTTTGTCAACTTACGCTTCATGCGGTTCCACAGCTGTTGGCCCTTCTTGGGCTTGACAGGCTCAGTGTAGGTGTGCGGCCCATAGGCCTGGCCCGTGGCGGGCCCTGCCTGGCTGTGCTGTGTGGCTGGGGCTGTGCCGGGCTGAGGGCCGCTGCTCAGAGCATGAGCCCCATGCTGTGGGTTTGCAGGCTGAGGGGGCTGGGCTGCTGGTAGCTGCTGGGGGGGTGCCTGGTAGGACATGTTTTCATCCAGGCCAGGAACTGGGGGCTATAGAAGGAAGCAGGCACTGGGTGTGGGTGGCCAGAGTCCTGAACTGTCATGGCAGTCAACACACCATCATTACCTTTTTGTGACAATAGCACTCAGTGCTCAATTCTGTAAGCTTCCCATGTGTACCACTCTTGATACTCCTTGACTCTGAGGTGTGTCAGAGTCAATAAACATGGACCCTTTAAACATGAACCTTTTCACACCCAGGCTCCGAGGGGCGAAAAAACTTTCCTGGGGCCCCAGTTGTGAATAGCAGCTAGCAGCACTTCCACACTGGCATAGCCAGCACAGAACAGCACCCCACCCCAGTAGCTACTGACCAAAACTATCAGGACACATGTGATTACACTCTCTCTGGTCCTTTTCAAAGCAGTCACGTGAATGACAGGTCACGGAGGGGCAAGCTGGGATTCAAACCAGATCTGTCTAGCCCACGGCCACTAACCCCACCAGTTCTCCAAGCTGCATTTTAGCTGCAAAGCCAGCCTCTGTGCGTGTGTGCTATGGGGCACAGAAATGCCCCACCCTCTCCTGGTACCTGCCTTCTCACTTTCAGACATGCAGTTAGTCAGAGGAAACCCAGCTGCTGCAGAAACACAGATAGGTCCTCACTGCACTTGGAGGGGTCACTCCCAGGTCTAGGCTCCTACCTGGTTCAGAGTCCCTTGGTGCTGGGGTGCTGATGGCTGCTGGGGCGTGGTGGTGCTGTAGGAGCCGGCCATCCCGTACTGGGAAGGGGAGCCATAGCTCTGGTACATGCTCTGCAGAGGCCAGGAAGGAGCATCAGCACCAGGCACACTCACTCTCTCCTCCTATCCACACATGCCTCTAAACTTACCCTCACACCTTCCCTTTGCTGCACAAATGCACCAAATCCTCTCATGTACTCAGAAAAGAAAAACCTCCATCCACCCCACATCCCACTGAACACTAGCTCTCACAAGAATCTATTCCACAAATACTTTTGAAAGTCAACTCTGCTAAGCACTATGATGCAACAAGAAACAAAAGGTGCAAGCCCCTACTCTGATACAGTCTGCACTCCAAGTACAGGCCTAGCTGCAGACATGTACAGATAACATGTCCAGCAGTTAAGTGCAATGAAACAAAAAAGGGCAAATCAAGGAACAGAGGAACATGCTGAGGGGCAAGAATGCTACTTTAAACAGCAATCTACCAGGGAGAGGCTATGAGAAGGCATTATCTGAGCACAGACCTCTACCAAGTGGGGACAGGAAAGAGTCACACAAGGCAAAGCAAGAGAGTACTAGGCGACCACCAAGGTGGGCTCTAAAGCAATGGTGGGTTGAGCACGAGGAGAGGAGACAAAACCAGGTACATAGGTCCTGGTGGGCCACGGGAGGGACCTTGGAATATATCTCATGGGCAAAGAGCTAGCAGAGGGTTTTGATCAGCTGTCAGTGACATCCCAATCCATCAACTACCCTGGGGCCCATCCCGTCTTCCACAGCCCTGTCCCACCACTAAACCCCTCCCCCGACACCCACCATGGGGTAGTAGTAACTGTAGGGATAGGCATAGTTGTACTGCTGGTACCACTGGTAGTACTGCTGCTGCTGTAAGGCTGAGGCTTCCGCCTGTGACACGTACTGTGGAAACAGAGGCCCAACCCACTGTCAGTGTGGACATTAGGCGTCCACAAGTCCCCCAGCCCCCAATAGGCAGGCCTCTGTACAGGGACAGAACTGGGTCCATGTCTCTGCAAGAGAGCCACTATCTCTACCATTAGACCCAGGTACGTTAGGGACAAAATGGAGTTTTCCCTTTTCAAGACCACATCATGCCATGGGTTTCTCTTGCTTTCTTTATCAGATTTATGTCCCCTAAAACTTCTCTTTTTTACCCCACCCTAGTGATACGAGGGCACATGGAGTTGTGCCTCTCCCATAGCACTCCCAGATGCAGGGGACCCAGGCTTTGTGGCCCTCTCACTTGTGCACTGGTCACAGGCCCATTACTGCTGGCCTTGGCAGAACTACTGGCAGCTCCTGCTTTGCTGATGCTGGCCAGGGCCTGGCGGGCCTTCTCCCATTCTGGGTTCTCGTGCATTGGGGTCTCCATGCCATTCTCTCTGCCTGCCCCAGCCACCATGCTGTACTGAGAAGACCTGCAAAGAGGAGACATCAAGTCAAGTTTGTTCTTCCCACTGCACACAAGTGGGCAAGATGGCTAGAGACAAACAACAGACCTTAAATCTCAGCTCTTACTTCTACTGCCCATCTGAGCCTAAGTTTTCTAAGCTGTGCTACACTTATAACCACGCTCTGCTTCAGAGGCTTCTATGAGTGAGAAATGTGATTACCTACTTAAAATATTTATTCCAACACCTGGCAAACAGTTTTTTAAATCAAACAAATAAACCAACACCCACGGTACCTAACAGAGGACTTGGCATAAGTCCTACTAGGCATAAGTCTTTTATGAATCAAAGAATTCTGACACCACCCCAGTCAGTAGGTTATTACACTATTTTGGAAAAAATATGGAATTAGCAGAAAGACAAATGATTGGGTACTGAGTGTTGGTGGGTGCCTCTTAGTTATAGCTGCCTGAATGGGTCACCATAATTCTGCAAAGCAAGCGCCATACTGAGAAGAATGAAAACTCAGAGAGCCTAAGACTTGCTCCTCTCCACATTACACCAAATGTGTCCCTCCTTCTTGGCCACACCCCCAGCCATGTTGCATTACTTCCGCTAAAACTGTGAGGTCCCACCCCAGAGGACAACACTAAGTCTTGCTTTTTCTTTCCCTCCCTGGCTGTCCTGTCCCACTAGCCCCACTAACCAATCTGTGGCACGCTGATCACCCACGTTGGCCGCCATCTGGACCTTGGGGTGTAAGGGGTGGACCTCGGGAGCCAGACTGCTTTTTCACTGTCTAGAGAAAAAGAACAAGTTAGGAAGGCTCAAGAAGGAGCTAAACACATGTCATAAAGTGGAGAACAGTGGCACAAGGACTCATAAGAAACCAGGTAGAAAAGGGAAGTTGGAAACAGAAGGAGCCACTGGGATAAAGAGTCTGAAGAGAATTCTGAGTATGCACTAAAAAGGCTAGAGTATGAGGGAAAACCTTTGGTCACTCTATAGTGCTGCAAGTAGAAAAGGAAGGATTTGAAAACAGAAGTCTGAAGGAACTTTCCAAAGATAAAGAGAAGGGTCTGAAATCCACATGAATAAAGGAAGGGTGTGTGGGGAATCCTAAGAAAGGCATGGAGAAGATGGGGAAGATGCCCCAAAGAGAAGGGTCTGAAATCCACATGAGTAAAGGGAGGGTGGGGTGGGGAAGCCTCAATCAAGAGGAAAAGGATCTAAAAACAATTCCAGAAAGAATATGGGCTGTGAAAGGAGAAGAGGGTGCTTTAATGGGCAAAGTTGGGGAGACCCCTTAAAGCTGAGATGCATGGAAAAATTTCTGAGAATTCTGTAAGTAGAGAAGCCTTTTAAGGGAGCACTGAGAACATAAAGGAGAGGCTGAGCCTGGGAGAACAATAAAAAATGGAGAAAAAGTTTCTGAGAGGAAAAGATTTCTGGATGTAACCCCTAGAAGCAAGGGGAAGTTGAACATGCCCAAGGGAACCCTGATGAGAACAAATGGGTTCTTAGAAAGCATTTAAAGACTGATTTCAAAAAGATTTCCAGAGGGGCCGGGAGCATGGGCTCATGCTAGTAGTCCCAGCACTCTGAGAGGCTGAGGCAAGTGAATTCCTTGAGCTCAGGAGTTCCAGACCAGCCTGAACAAGAGCCAGACCCCACCTTTACTAAATATAGAAAAACAAGCCAAGCGCTATGGTAGGTGTCTATGGTCTCAGCTACTGCGGAGGCTGGGGAAGGAGGATAGCTTGAACTGTGAACTACGATGATACCACTATATTCTACCCACGGTAAAAGCAAAAAAGTGCAACTATCTCAAAGGAAAAAAAAAAAAAAACTAATAACAATAAAAATGGTCCCCAAAGGGCAGAGAACAGACCTATTCTGCAAAGCACTGAGAAGACAAAGGAGAGGCTGAGCCTGGGAGAACACCAAGTTGTTAGTATTCTAGGATCACTAGAAACAAGAGTTGCCTGGAAGAGAGAAGAGATGATTCACTTGGTTGGAGATTTGGAGATAAAGTTTTGTGGATGCCTAAGTAGACCCAAAACTTCTACAGGAAAGCAGTAATGGGGTGGAGATGACTGGAAGAAAAGTGAACAGGTGTCTTGGGGTCAAAGACTAACAGGCCTCAACTCCGGAGGGGACAACTGAAAAGCAGGGGTAGGCTTACAAGTGAATCCCGCTGAGAGAACTCAAAAGCCTTCCAAAAAGTTAACAGAAGCAGCAAAGGCCTTAATGAAAACACAGAATGTGGGTGAAAACAAGAATCGCCAGGGGAGACAGGGTGAGGGAACCCTCGGGCAGGAGAGAGATTAAGGGTGAAATAAAGAGAGGATGCTGGAGAGAGGCTCCCGAGAGGATCTAAATAGCAGAGCCAGGAACTAGACGCAAGGCGTAGGATTCTGGCAGCACCTGGCCGTCCCGCAGGCTGAGGAAAAGGGAAAGGAGGATGCCGCCCCGATCCCCACGACTGGCCCTGGAGCCACCGCTCAGGACGCCTGTCGCCGGGGCAACACCGTCAGCCCTGTAGAACTGGTCGGTCAATGGGGAGGTCCGGGGGGTGGGAAGCACTACGGACGCTGAGAATTCCGAAAGACGGAAGCAGGTAACCGAAGACGACGGCGCACGCGCACTAGTGCCCAATCACGAGCCCCCACCCTACCCCAACCCCCCACCTGGCGCGCAGGCGCAGTGACTGATGGCTCCGGCCTCGCCACACCCTGCCGACGCTAGCGCGCGGAGCCCGTTGGCACGACGGCCGAGAAGACCTTGGGACTCGCGGGACGCAAGTCGAAAAGAAGATGCTACCTCCGCCCGCCGCTCCCGTACCAACCACAGCCCTTAGCTACCAGGACACGTTGGCAGAGACGCAAAGCGAAAACCACACGGCCACAACACTGCTCGGCCACCCAGCTGGCTCCTGTCTTCCTTCGGTTTCGACGTCCTGATCTCAGCGTTCTGACGTCACGCTGAGGCCTCACCCCGCCTCCCTCGGGCTCTGCCCAGCCAATGAAGGCCTCCAGTTTGACTTGAGGCCCGCCCTCCAGCTTACGTGTTACGCATAACGTTTTACGGCAAGCCAGAAGTCTAAGTAGGGACGGTGGCCCCGAGGGGACAAGCATGGCAGGGTGGATTCGCCTGCTTCTTTTTCGACGCTGACTTATTTTGATTGAGTCAGTGGTAGTCATTATTAATCTTAAATTGTAAGCTAGGGAAATGAGAATTGTGAATCTATCCGCAGCACAGTGATATGGAAGCCCAGGGGAGAGAGGATGATGAACTCAAAGAAAGAGGGTGGCGAACACCCTCCACCCGGAAGTGGGAGCATCCCTAGTAAACAAACCTGGGAGAAGGCCGCACCCGGCGAACGGCAAGGGGAGTTCAACAGAGAGACCCGGAGCGAGCGTGGGGTGCGGAGGGCAGAGGAGGGGACAGCAGCTAGCGAGGCGGTGGAGTGGAAGCAGGGGCTGATCTTGGAGGGAAGAGGTGGGTGGTCTGTAAAAATGGGCACCCAGTGGGTCCTGAAAGGCTATTGACATTAGGCTGAGGCGTCGGACTATGTCTGTCAACAGGCATTTCTCTGAACTTGTCGCAAGGAATTTTTTGTTTTCATCTAGGACTTGTCACAAGTAACTTACTGTTTTCATCTAGGACTCTGGTAAAATCATCCATTCACTGTAGGTGACAGAACAGTGTTGAAGAGATAATTTTCTTCCCATTTTCTACTAGTATGATGAACTCGCTTGGGAACTACATGCCATTTTGATAACTGCGCATCATTTTCTTAGTGCTATCATAGTAGATCTTTTTCCATCCTTTTATTTGTTTAAAAATATTAAACTTTTTGTTCTAGAAACATTTTAGATTTGCCAAGGAAAGTGGAAAAACAATACACAGTACACACTCACACCTGCAATCCCAGCACTCTGGGAGGCCAAGGTGGGAGGATCTGGAGCTCAGGAGTAGACCAGTCTGAGCAAGAGTCAGACCCGTCTCTACTGAAAATGGAAAAATTATCCAGGCATTGTAGCGGGCGTCTCCCAACTACTGGGGAGGCTGAGGCAGGATTGCCTGAGCCCAGAAGTGTGAGGTTGCTGTGAGCTATGACGCCTCGGGATTTTACCAAGGGCAACAAAGTGAGACTCTGTCTCAAAAGAAAATAAAAAGCAAAAAAGAGGCTTTTTTTTTTTTCCTAGAGTTTTAAGTTCACAGCAAAAATTACAGAAGTACAGAGTTCCTATATAGCCTGTCCCCACAGCCTTCCACTATCAACACCCAAACCAGGGTGGTACATTTGGTGACAACTGATGTACTTATATGGACACACCATTATTGCCAGAGCCTCTTGAGTTTACATTAGGGCTCACTCTTAGTGTTGTAGGTTTCATGGGTTTGGACAAATGCATAATTACATGCATTCAGCACAATAATTTTATACATAGTAGTTCCACTGCCCTAAAAATCCTTAGTGCTCCACCTGTTCTTTTTTCCCTGTCCCTAACACCTGACAGCCACTGATCTTTTTACTGTCTCCATAGTCTTGCCTTTTAGAACATCATATAGTTGGAATCATACAATAAGTAGGCTTTTCAGATTGGCTTCTGTTACTTGGTATTAATAATATGCATTTAAGTTTCCTTTATGTATTTTCATGGCTTGATAGCTCTTATTTACTTTTAGCACTGAAAAATATTCTATTTTCTGGATGTCCCACAGCTTATTTGTTCACTGATCGCCATGGACTAAATGTTTGTATCCTCCTCAAAATTCATGAAACCTGATTTCCTGTGCAATGGTATTAGGAAGTGGAGGCCGGGGGGGGGGGGGGGGGTTAGGTTATGGGAATGAGATAAGTGCTCTTATAGAAGATACCTCAGAGAGGGTTAGGGTTAGTGCTCTTTTAAAAGCAGAAATGAGATTAGTGCTCTTATAGAAGACACCTCAGAGAGCTGCCTTGCATTTACTGCCTTATGAGGACACTGCTAGAAGAAACTTCATGAACCAGGAAGTGAGCCCTCAACAGACACCCTCTATCCATGTGCTTACATTGTGGGAAGGGATAAATGAGCTTCCCTGGGCCTCTATTTTTTTTTTTTTGAGGCAGTTCCACTCTGTTGCCCTAGGGTTGAGTGCTGTAGCATCATAGCTCACAGCAACATCAAAATCTTGGGTTCAAGCAATACTCTTTCCTCAGCCTCCTGAGTACCTGGGACTACAGGTGCCCTACCCCCAACACCCAACTAGTTTTTCTATTTTTAGTAGAGATGGGATCTCTTGCTCAGGCTGGTCTCAAACTCCTGACCTCAAGGAATCCACCCATCTCAGTTTCCCAGGGTGCTTAGGATGATACGCGTAAGCCACCACACCTGGCCCTGGGCCTCTTTTATGAGGGCACTGGTCCCCTTCAAGAGGGCTCTACCCTCATGACCTCATCACTTTTAAAAGGCTTCACTTCTAAATACCATCACATTAGGGGTTAGGATTTCTGCATATAAATTTTGAGGGTATCATATGCATATAGTCTATGACACCTTGCTTTGGAGTCATGTCCTCACCCGTTTGAACTGATGAACTTTGCCAAACATTCAAGGGAGGGACCTCTGTGGATCGTCAGAGTTCTGTCTCGATAGCTCTCTTCCTCTCCACTACTTTGTCCTTTGGGTCTTAGTTTATTTGGCATCCCCAGACTCTCGCTTTTTCTCCTGAGCTCAGAGAGTCCTTCTTCCCTGTCCCCATGCCTTGAAAACTCACCATCAGAAACTGGCAATGTTAGAGCTCACTTCAGTGTTTTCCATGTTTCAGGGAGCATTTTGCTAAGTCTTGAATACCATTGTTTTATGTATTTGGTCTGTTTTTTATTTGTATGTGTGTGTGTCTGTGTGTGTTTGGGGTTTTTTGAATGTTTTAGCAAGGAGAACAAATTCAGTTCCTGGTCAGAAGTTTAAGTCCCTATAGAAACATTTTTAAATAAAAAACAGATTTTCCTTTTACAAAGTTTAACCAAAATGTCTTCATTCTTTTTCTTTCTTCTGCTTCTCTTTTTTGGTTAAAGCTTCCTGATCTTTAAAGCACCACCTGTCTGGTGGGCATGGGCAGTTAAGCAACATGGATCTCCCGGTTCTTTGCAGATGCCTCTGCCTCTGTACATGGATTCACTAGAGGGCAGGCAGTGTGTGGGAGTGAGGAAGCCAGAACAGCAGCAAGCCCAGCTCATGGGGCTGTGAGAAAGTGAGTCAATGCTTATGGCCTTGCAGCCCTCCCTGGAAATTGTAGTCAATGTCTTTCCCCAGGCTCAGGCCCAGACATCAAAGCCTCTGAGCATGTGTTGCATTGTACAAGACAGAAATGATTGATGAGCATGGAGCAAGGTCAGGCCTGTGCCTCAACAAACCTTGAGCCAAGCCCCTTTGGGCCAAATACATTTTGGGACTTGGGGTTTTTCAGAATTTCAAAAGGCAATATGATCTCTACTCCACATGACATATAACACCCTCAATGCTCAGCACAGCACTTTGAAGTAACCCTGTTATTATTTCTGCAGAGAAATACATGAACATTCACACCAAGCTGGGAAAATAAAGGCCATAAGTAATCTCAGACTAAGCCAGGTCAGGTTTTCTTGCCCAATAAGTTAGGGGAAGGCTTAGTGTGCTCTTCAGAGCTCTTTGAAGTTTGGAATTTGGGGTTTATAATATCCATGTGATAGATGGGGCAACTGAGGTCTAACAGATCAAGTGACTTTACCACACCCATTGTGGCATGAGAAACAGGACCAGGATGGGGGCCCAAGGCTGTCCAAGTACAAAGGTGTTTTCTTAACTGTGTGGCCACCTTTGTGTTTGCTGCCATGCCTTGTCTCACCCAGCTGCAGTATCTACTCTGCCAGGTCTTCCCTAAATTCCCAGACTCAGCCAAAAGCTGGTATCTTCTAGAGAGCCCAGCTGTGTGATTTATATCACATACACATTGTTGCCCAGACAATGAATTTGTCATTGGACTTCACAGTATTTTTTTCATTTTACAATGTGTCGAGTTACTTTTCCTTTCTGGCTTGATGATCTCTTCTTAAAGTCGTCCCTTACCGTCTCCTCTACCCTAATGTACAGCATACAAGTGTTCTTTATATGGCTTCGCTTCTCTTGGACTTTTGTTTTTGGGTTTTTTTGTTTGTTTGTTTTGTTTTGAGACAGAATCTCACTATATCACCCTATGTAGAGTGCTGTAACATCACAGCTCACAGCAACCTCAGACTCTTGGGCTTAAGCAATTCTCTTGCCTCAGCCTCCCGAGTAGCTGGGACTACAGGAGCCCAGCTATTTTTTTTGTTTTTTGTTTTTTTTTTTAATTGTAGTTGTCGTTGTTTGGCAAGCCCAGGCTGACTCCAAACCCACCAGCCCCAGTATATGTGGCTGGTGCCCTACCCACTGAGCTACGGGCGCCAAGCCATCTTGGACTTTTATGTTGATGGGGTTTAGCTGACCAAAGTAATACTGTCACAATAAACAGCTGTAAATATAAGTCATTAGATGCCTGTGATTCTTCTATAAATTGATTCCCCAAGGATGGTCAGGTTGATGATGCATACAGTTGTGATTTGATCATAGATTATTTTTTTCAAGGGCTGATTGGTGGCACTTCCCAGTCTCAGGAAAACTGTGCTTGTGTGCTTATTCCTCCATATTCTTGCCAGCATGGGATATCATAGCTCTTTAATTTTATGATAGGCAGGGGGAGAAAAAGTTTCTGGTTGTCACAAATTGCATTTCCTAATTTTTAGAATTAGACTGTCTTTTGCATCTGTGTTGGGAATTCCATATCATTGCATGTCCCTCTCTGTTGCTTGCTTATTTATTTATTTATTGAAACAGAGTCTTGGGCAGCGCCTGTAGCTCAAAGGAGTAGGGCGCCAGCCCCATATACCAGAGGTAGCGGGTTCAAACCGGGCCCCAGCCAAAAACTGCAAAAAAAAAAAAAGAAAAAAAGAAAAGAAACAGAATCTTACTCACAGGAACCTAAACTTTTGGGCTCAAGTGATCCTCCTGCCACAGCCTCCCAAGTAGCTAGAACTATAGGTACCTGTCTGGCTTTTTTTTTTTTCTATTTTTAGTAGAGATGGGGGTCTCACTTTTGCTCAGGCTGGTCTTAAACTCCTGAGCTCAGGCAATCCATCCGCCTCGGCCTCTCAGTGTGCTAGGATTATAGACATGAGCCACTGTGCCTGGCCTGTTGCTTATTTTTGAATTGAGTTGTCTTTTTCTTAGTTTATGGAAGCTTTTGTAGATTATATTTAGGTGTTAAGATAAATGTATTTATTTGCCATATTTGTTAACACAGAAACACATACACATTGTTGCCCAGACAATGAATTTGCCATTGGACTTCACGGTATTTTTTTCATTTTACAATGTGTTGAGTTACTTTTCCTTTCTGGCTTGATGATCTCTTCTTAAAGTCGTCCCTTACCGTCTCCTCTACCCTAATGTACAACATACAAGTGTTCTCCTAATTTCTCTTGAAATACTTCTGAACCTGTAATTGTACAGATTTAAAATTTTCACCCGTCTTGTCTATGGAAGATTTTGGCCAGATGGAGAACCAATATGCCAGCACTGCTGCTAAGCCAATAGTCATTTTCATATTGACTTGAAATCTGTCTTCTGTCATATATATACACATACAGTATTTTTTCTCTCTCTCTCAGATCTATTTCTGGGCCATCTATTCTGTGCCAGAGATGTCTGTGCCTTCCTGTGTTAGAACACATGTATTACTTTTAGAATCAGGGGAAAAAAAAATTTTTTTTAAGAACAATTTTATTGGAACCCCCACCGAGCCTGGACAGGAGCAGAATTGCTGGAAGACCAGAGGCCTGGTGAGAGAGGCCCAAGGTGAAGGGACCTCCCAGCCCCAATCAGGAGGCAGATTGGAGGAGGAGAGGAATAAGGAGGACGCAGCTGCTTGTAAAATAAAGTCTTCCCTTTTATTGTAAATCAACCCTTTTCCAAGTTAGTGCCACAAGTTGAGATCAAGGGCCTGGAGCCCACTGGGGCATGACAGGAGCAACAGGGGCGACTCATGTCCCTTGCCCCAAGCTCAGACCCTCCACGGATGGGACTGGCAGCCAGAGATAAGTGCTGTGGGGCTATCTGTCTGCCCCCTACACTGCCAGCCCTGGTCCCTGGTCTGCCTGCTCAGCTACTCCCATGGCTGTGGACAGATGGGGCCAGGGCAGAGAGGCAGTCTTGTGCAAGGTGTCTATGGCCAGTGTTAGTGATCAGAGCCCAGTCAGGCTGAGTTAGTGGGGTCTCCTCCGGCAGCCAGAGAAGGAACTGTGGAGAGATGCACAGAAAGGGCACTGATGCAGGCTGGAGGGCCACCAGGGTGTGGCATGCCTAGCAGGCAGCTCACAACTGACGCTCTAATGCCTGGAGCACTTTGGGGTGTGGTGAGGAGGACAGAGGCTGGGCTGTGGGTGCTGGGGTGTTTCTCTGGAGCTCACCGGAGAGAGGAGGCAGGCTCCAGGGTGGCCGGGAGGAGAGGCTCAGATAGACGACTGCCACTGCACAAAGCGCTTGGATTCCTGCCAGGAGGATTCCAGTGAGAGGAGGGGATACATTGGGGTTCTGGCATTGTCCCCAGCTCCTCCTCCCTCAGACACGGGTCTAGGTCCCCTTCCCCTTCTCCCTAAGATCCAGGAGTTCTAGTCTTCAGCCCCTCCTCCCTCAGTCCCAGGGGTCCAGGCTCCCAGCCCTTTCTCCCTCAGACATAGGGACCCAGGCCCCCTAGTCCCTCCTCCCTCAGACACAGGTCAGGGTGCCTAGCCCTTCCTTCCTCAGACCCAGGGGTCCTGACCCCCCATACCCTCCTCCCTCAGAACAAGGGCTCCTAGTTCCCAGCCACTCTCCCTCAGACCCAAGGGTCCAGTACCTGAGGGTTGAAAGGGTCATCATCATCTGTGTCGTCATAGTCGTCACTGGGGTGCGATGAGGGGTGTGGCAGAGGGGCAGGATGGGGGACCCATCAGGAGGCTGCACCCCCCAACAGTGGTCCCCAGTTGCTGCCCTCCTTTCCCCTCCCTCCGGGCCCTGCCATTTCTCCCCTCCTGACCTGGGCGGGAAGAGGGCCCAGGCACGGGGCAGGCTGCAGAGGGCGGTGGCCAGGGCCCCTGCAGACAGCAAGGAAAAGAGCAGCAGGAAGAGCAGGCCCTCCAGGGCATCTTCGCACAGGCCACGCAGGGCTGTGCCATAGTCCTGGGGATGGAGGGTGTTGTTGGGCAGTGCCCCCACCCAGCACACACACTCTGACTCTGCACAACAGGAGTTAGACTATTCACCTGGCTGTGTGGTACTGAGCAAGCCACCCAACCTTGCTGTGCCTCTGTTGCCTCCCTATTCTGAGCATGGGATGAGGTCATTGGTGTGACACGCCTAGTCACCATGTCAGCTATGCTCTGGTCTAGTGCAGTATTTCCTACCTTGGGCATTATTGATGTTTTGAGCCTGATAGTTCCCTGCAGTGAGGGACAGTCCTGGGTGCTGCAGGGTGTATTGAGCGGCATCCCTGTGCTCTATCTGCCAGGTGCCAGGAGCACCACTTCCCACAGTCCTGACAACCAACGATGTCTTTGCACATTGCTAATGTCCCTGAGGATAGGTTGTTAACTCAGAAGGATGCACTGAGAAGACCCCCTGGCTGAGAGTGATACTGGGCACACAGTACTCCATCCCTGATACAAGGCAAGTGCTGAGTATATCAGCAGAGCTGCCCTGCTGAATGTGGGGGTAACAGAGCCTGCTGTGTATTAGGCATTGTCCCCCAAATGGAAGACTTCAGTAACTAGGACTGAAAATGGTCATTTCAGAGGACGATGTGCTGATGAGACGGAAGGACCTGGGGGCAGTGAATGGCAGAGGTGTGGGGCAGGTGGCCCTGCTGTGGGGATGTGGCCAGCAAGGAGCAGCCAGGCGCTGGGCTGGTGCGGGGGTGTGAGGAGGAGTCTGGGAGGGGCTGAGGCCAGGGACAGGCACATACAGGGCTGACCACGCAGGCCTTGTAGGTCAGGGCAAGGAGCTGGGATTTTAATCCGTGTGTTGGGGGAATCACTGGAGGGTTTTAAGCAAAAGAACTTGACCGGATTATGTCCTAAAAGGATCACCTGGTTGTTGGTGCATGGAGGACAGATGGAGAGGGCATGAGGGGACAGGGAAGAGGCTCCTGGGGTCATCGGGTGGGCAGTGAGGACCATAGGGACCAGGGCAGCAGTGTTAGTGATCTGGACAGTGGTTGGAGTCCAGATAGATTTCAGAAGAAGGACCATATACAACTTGCAGTTGAGATGGCTGTGGGAGGGCAGGCCTGGGAGCAGAAGGATGTCTCTGAGTTTCCGGATGGAGCACCTCGGAGAGGTTGGGGTACCTGTTACTGACCAGGGATGTCTGAGGAGGGGCCACCAGGGCTATGGGGAGTTCTGTTTGGAAAGTATCAGGCACATGCAAAATTCTCTTCATCCCCACCACAGCCCTGCAAGGCAGAAACTAAGCTCCATGACACTGTTGCTTTTTGCAGTGGGGGAAGAAGCCCAGAGAGGGACAGCCAATTGCCAAGATCACACAGCCTGGGAGGGGTAGAGGTGAGATGGGAGTTGACTCTCCTAGGTTCCAGTGCCTGCCCTTTTTCCTCTACATCCCTGAAGTCCATTGTCCCTGATTTTATTGTAGGGACTCTTAGGTCTAGATAGGGGAAATGGAAGCCCAGGGTTACCTGGAGCATTACCCAGTGGAAGGTAGAGACTGAGCTGCCCACACACACACACACAAAGGAGTCCGGGGGCCTGTATTGCAGCCCAGTCTCTGCCCGGGGCCTCTGGTGACCCTTGTACAAAACAGCACAGTGACCCTGGAGCCCTGACCTTCCTCAGCTGGCATACTCAGCAGCTCTGAGTGTGGATTCCAGCCTGCCCCTACCCCCTATTGGCTTCAGAAGCCTGGAGGGCAACAGAGCCATAGTAGAGATCTGAGCAAGAGCAGGAAATGTTTAGACCCAAGCTCTGGTGCAGGTGGATCTGTCTGGGGTAGGGATGCCAGATAAAATGCAAGACTCCTCTGAGTCTAGGTAAACTCGGACATAAGACAGCCAAAGCATAACTGTTTAGTATAAGTATCTCTACATTGCACAGAATATACTTATAGTAAAGAGTTATTTGCTGTTTGCTGAGTATGACAACCCTATCTTAGGGTGCCTGGGTGGCAAACTGGAAGATGGGACGGCACCCTCCTCCAGTGGATGGGGAGGCCTGGGCCACAGCAGGGGTAAATGGATGAAGACATTTCAGAAGCAGAAGGGACAAGACTGGGCAACTGCCTGGCTGTGGGCAGAAGTCCCCATTCCCTTGGTGTGCATGGGCTGGCCTGAGTGTGTGATCTTGGGAGAGGGTTGCTTGACTCTCTGCACCTCATCTCAAGTCTGTTAAATGGGATAATAATGGTAGTTCCTTCTTCATAGCATTCTTATGAGGAGTCAGTGAATTACCACCTGTAAAACACAACAGAGCTGGACGTGGTAAAACCTGTATGTCCCTCATGCCAGGTGTTATGATAGAAAGACTGACCAGGGGAAGGCACGATCAGGTCTGTGTTTTAAAACAAGTTCCACTGTTTCGAAGGGGGATTTTCTTTTCAACCCTCACAACCAACCTTTCTTTCTTATAGTACAGGCAGGAAAAGCAAGACTCAGGGATGCCCACCTGCTAGTGGCCACTTGGCCTTCAGTGTAGCCAAAGTGGAGTGAGTCTGCAGGACACCAGGCATTTGTTCTTGGTGCCCTGCCTGGCCCTGTCTGTTTGTTGTGTGGATAGCACCCGCAAGGACTGCACAGGCACTGTCCTTGTAATCCCAGGTTTATAAAGTTCAGAGAAGTTATGCGACTTGGACTAGAGGTAGGGCTGGGAGCCAGGCAGTCTTGCTTCAGAACTCTCTAAGTTTCCCAGCCTCTAAGAGGAAGGGAGGGAGGAGGAGAGGGGACCAGGATTGACAAGGTGGGAGGAGCAGATGGGGAAGTAGGAGTGGAGGGGTGATGCAGTGGGGGCAGAGGAAGGGAGGAAAGAAGGAATATAGATAATACCTACATGACAGAGGCGTAGATAGATGATAGGTAGATCGATATTCTCAGGGGTAATTCAAAGGGTCCAAGAGCAAGAAGGAGGTTACTCTTTGGGTCGAGGCAGAGACTCCTTTTGAGGATAGGAATTGGGGAGAGGGACAGGGTTTACCTTGTGCAGGCTGCGACAGTGCAGCAGCGCCACCAACTGGTGGAGATTTCCTTCTGTCACATTCAGCGTTTCCTCCAAGGACAACAGAGACTTCTGTGGTGGGAGGAGAGGTAGTTATCCCACCAACTTCTCAGCTCCGCCCCCTCTGCAGTCCCCGCCTGCCCACTCTGGCAGACCTGCCCAGCTCTCAAGTCTCCGCCCACTCCAAGGGCCCCGCCCACTCCTGCCAACCCACTCATCTCTGCAGTCCCCGCCCACTCTTGCAGACCCGCCCAGTGCTTCAGTCCCCGCCCACATTCCCGTCAACCTTTTATTTTGGGGGAGGCCCCATAACCCACCGGTCTCGTCCCCGCCCTACCCTCCTCTTCCTCAGACCTGAAACTGCCCTCCTATCCCTTTCGGGGAGCTTATCCCACCGACCTGCGCTGAAGGGAACTGTGGAACAGCTTCTCGCTCTAGGCCCTGCAGCTGGGAGTGGATGTTGGCCAGAGCTCTCTGGGACAGAGTCAGCCTCTGCAGAAGACAGAGGGAGGGAGGGGGACCCAGTAGCCGACGCCCCCAGCCCGCTCTCCTCTTCTCTCCCCGGACTCAGAACTCTGGGCCCCTGGCACCTTCATCCTCCCCAGAACCCAGAAGTCGAGGTCCCAGCCCCACCCCCCTCCCCTGAGAGTCCGGGTCCTGGTCCCTTCAACACCCATTACCCTTGCCCACAGCCCTAACCTGTTGAAAGGGGTTGGACACGGCCTGGTTGCAGAGAAAATAATAGCTCAGGATGTCTGAAGTGGGAGGGAGAGCGGGGAGGGGGCCGTGAGCCTGGGATCCCAGGGCTCTCCCCAGCTCAGGAGCTCTCCCTGGAGCCCCCAAGACCTGCCATTTGGGGACCATTACCCCACCAGCCCCTCATCCCTGCCACTCCAGCCGCAGCCTGAGCACGCGCAGGTCTCCACACTCTCCCTGGGAATCCCTAACTTACAGTGCTCCTCCATTTTCTCCCATCCCTGAGGCCCAGCCCACCACCTATCCTGCCCCTCCCTCCTGCTGGCTCCAGCAGCTTTATCTGGTCATCTGTCCCACCTTTCAGGAGACGTGCTGAGAGGTCCCTTCTAGAGGGCTGTGCACCCCCACCCCCTACAGCACTGGGCACAGAGGGAGCCCCAGGAAACCAGAGCCATCCACCAGCCAGGTCCGCCCACCAAAATCACCTGAGCTGAGTCCTGTCTCCTCCTGGGTCAGGTTCAGAACATAGGTGTCCGGATTGGAGCAGAAGTCACTGAGGCCCTGAGTCAGGCAGTAGGAAAGGGGCTCAGACCTGAAACTGCCCCAATTCCACATGCCCACAGCACCCAGAGCCTGGCTCCCCAGCCCACCTCCTATGCTAGACCCATGGGTCCAGATCACCAGCCCTCCTCCCTCCTCAGGCCCAGGAGTCCCAGATCCTCTTTCCTGCTCAGACTCAGGGGTCCAGGTCTCCCCCAGACTATGATAATGTCCCCAAATTCCTTCCTCTCAAGACTTGAACACTGGACTCCACCCCACCCTAGGATCTAAGATCTCCAGTATCCTCCAGTCTCAGGGCCTGGATCCCCAGCACTTACCACGGCCGTAGCTGCCTCCAGACCCATGGAGCCCCAGCTTAGGACGAGAACTAGGAGACTCATCACCGTCATCCTGTTGTGGATGGAGGAAGTTGGGCTCAGGGTTCTTAATCTGTACCTCACCTCAGCTCCCACACCCTAACCCCCATCCCAGCCCACCACCACCCCCCTACCGAGGGCCTGGAGGATCAGAATTAAGCACAGAGAAGTTAGAGGTAGGGTAGGTGGGCATTTGCTGACATCAGCCTGAACATCTGGCCCTTGCCCAGAGGGATGAGGGCCAGGGGGAAGTGAGAAGAACCCTGGGTAGACAGGTCTGCAGCCTGGGTCCCAGCTCCTCTCTGCCCTACCCTGTGCTGGGACTCTGGGGCGACCACAGGGCCCTGCATGCCCCCAGGTGCATCCACAGCCTGGCCAGTCTTCAGATAGCCTCAGGGCTGATATCACCCTCTGGACTTTTCTCAAGGTGGGATGGGGTTGGCACTGGCAGTAGGCAAATAGGAGGGGCCCCTAGGGGGCCAAGCAGGCCTCCACTCCCAGACCTGACCTGCTGCAGCCATGCTCCTCTACTGCCGAGTCTCAATGGGGGCCTGGATGGGGTGGCAGGACCTCTCACCTCGGGGGAGACATGGGCGCAGGCACAGCCCCCTCCTCCAGGGCAGAGAGGATACACGGGCTCTTCTAGTGAGATAGGCAAGCCCGGTTTGAATCCCAACTCTAGCAAATCCTAGCTGTGTGGTCCTGGGAAAGTGGCCTAACCTCTCTGAGCTTCAGTTTCCCCCATCTGTTAAGCAGGGAGGGTGGGCCTGAGGGCTCCATGGAGTGTGCAGAAGAGTGTCTGGCACTTAGTGAGCTGGTAAATAAGAATATGGATCCTGTGGCTCTGCCATGCCACTTAGGGGCCGTCAGCCTTGGACTTGGTGCCTCTTCCTGCATCCATCACCTGCCAGATGAGAACCTAAGGGCACCTCCCCCATGGGGTTGTTGTAACAACTGGAGGAGTCAGTGTGCACAGCCCTCTATAGACCTCAGCAATCATGCTCTTCTTTATTGCAAGTGTGGTTATTATTTTTCCTGTGACTTCAGCATGTGTCACATTACAAGGACTACCTGTTTGGGGATCTTCCCCATCCCTTTCTGTTTGTCCAGCCCTTAGCACAGGGCTTGGCCTAGTCCAGGAAGGACCGTGGCCCTTATGGAAGAGAGTCTGAAGGTTGAATGAGATCTTGCCTGCCAGAGAAGCTCTGGGCAAAAGCCTAGCAAAGGGCCCCCAGAACTGCCTGGACTCACACAATCACCAGCCACTTGCTCTGCTTCGCCAGGCCCAGGAGGGTGAAGAGGCAGACCAGGAGCTCCAGGAGCAGCAGGAGGACATAGGCCAGCCACCTGGGAAGGGACAAGGTGGGGATAATGCAGCAAACCCAGTCTCAGGTGTCCAGGCCAAGCAGCACCCTGTGTTCATCCCCAATTCTGCCTGTTTAGCTCCCTGGGCCACAGCCTGGCTCACATGTGATATGGGTGTGTCAGGAGATAGGACATTGGAGCAGTTTAGAATACAGGTTCCGAGCACCTGGGACTGTACCCCGGCAGACCACACACAGGTCTGTGAGCGTGGACATGTGACTTGGCCTCTCTGAGTCCCTGCCCCTCACCCCCTAGGTGCACACCTGCACAGGGTTCTCACCTGTACCACCCAAGGTGTCTGGAGGCAGAGACTGCGTGGGTCTCAACCCTAGCTCCTCCACTCAACCGATTAGGTAACTCTGCCCCAGAAACTGTAAGCTTCCATACCTCAGTTTCCCCACCTGTAACATGGGGAGCATGACAGCACTGACTTTGAATGGTTGCTGTGAGTTGAACAAATACAGGTAAAGGGCTTAGTAGATTGCCAGGCACATGGACACACTCTAATGTTTGCCTGAGCATTAATAAGGGAGTGTAGATGTACTTCAATAATTAATTATTAAGTAATAGTGCTTCACTGCGATTGATGAGGAGAATGCAGGGGAGGCCACAGCACCATGCCTTGCACATAGTAAGTGCTCACTGAACAGAACCTTTTCTCTGCAGTCCCCATGGAGCCATGGACTCACTCCTGACCCTGGCCCCTGACTGCTTCCCCCAGGGCAGGTGTCCTAGCTGCCTGTGAACAGCTGCAGCAAGACTGTCCAAAGTGGCAGAAACTTTAGAGTTGGTGCACCCAAAAGATATTTTCTGGTATTTGCTCCCCAGAAGGGAGCTGAGGCCAAGCTCATGGACTCCCTCAAATGCAGGCTTGTCTGCTTTTGCAGACACTCAGTGTGACCTCATTTTGGGTGTTTCAGCTCTGGCTCTGACTCCGGAACAAAGTCTCCCTATCTCAGCCCAGGGTTCCAGAGTGAATGAAGTAATTACTAATGGACAAAGCGATGAGGGTACTGTCATGTTTGCCACAGGGAAGGCTGTGGCGCAGGCAGCTGCCGAACCCTTCCTCTCCTTCAAGTGCCACCTTCTTAGTCTGGCCCTCCCCGACCCCCTCACAAATCATGTGCTCTGTCCCCACTCTCCTCCCTCTCCTGTTTAATATTTTCTGAAGCTCTCATGGCCACCCCCTTGTAGAGGATGTGTTTGACTCCTTCCACTAAGGACACAGCCACAGGAACAGGGATTGCTGTCTCTTGTGCATGACTCTGCCCCCTTATTCCTGACACATCCACCCTCTACTATGCTCATTGTGTGCTGGTTGCTGTTCTAAGCACTTAATGGACACTGACTCATCTGATCCTCAACATCCAGTCAGGGAAGCCCTACCACAGCTCCCATTTTAGAGATGGGCAAACAGAGGCACAGGGATAGAAAGTCACCTGCTTAAGGCCTGAATGTTAGGAAGTGGAAGCCTAGTTTTAGAGCACAGGTTCCTAATGGTGTGCATACATGGCTTTTCTAACCAGGTGCTAAATAAATATTTGCTGAATGAATACATGTGTCACACAGATGGACAAGTGAATGAGAGGGTTGCCAGGAGTGCCTGGGTCCAAGAGTGACTTGCTGAGCATGTGAGTCAAGAAATGAATGAGTGCATGAATGATCAGGTGAAGTTACCATTTAGAGGCAAGTGGGCAAATGGGTCAGTACATGAGTATGCAATCCGTGGCTCCACAGCAGTGTTTATCAATGTCATTATCACAGCCGAAACTGGAGCTGGATCACTCTCTCCTGTGCATTGTAGGATGCAAGTGGTGTCTGTGGGCTCCATTCATTACGTGCCAGTAACATCACTTATTTCTCCATGTGACAACCAAAGATGTCCCCAGACATTGCCAATTATCCCTCTGGGGACCAAGTCTGAGAACAACTGCCACACATAGTTGGAAGGTAGCTTCTCACCTGTACTCCTCCACGAAGGACACCTCTTCGGCCACCTGCAGGGGGCTCAGAGGCACGCCTTGCCAGAAGGCCAGCCCCTGCAGCTGCTGGGCCACAGCCTCTGCCTGCCTTCGGGCTGCACGAGCAGCTGCCACCAGCTCTGTGCGCTGCTCAAGCACCTCCTCCAATGTGGTCAGCTCTGTCCTCACCGCCTCACCCAGCCTCTCCACTGTCTCCAGCACCTGGGGACAGAGCAGAGTTTGAGGTCTGGGAGGACTGCTAGGGGGAACCCACAGTTGACAGACAGGGGCTTGAGGGTGAAGTTGGGGAACGCAGTGGTGGGTGTCTGGGACCTGGGTCTGGGGACTGACAGAAGGGATTTGGGAGGGACCCTGTGGTCCAGTTAGTAGAGTTATGTGCTCTCTCTCAGGAGCTCTGGGTGGTGGGAGGCTTGATCTTGGCATAGAGTCTAGCCCAGGGCTGGTATCAAGTCAGGAGTCTTAGATCTAAAGTTTGCATCTGTCTTCTAGACTCTGGGGTCTCTAGCCGGGGTCCCATGATCCAAGGTCTACAACTGGACATGAAATCTAAGATCTGAAGACAGGCCCCATCTCAGCGTGAAGATCCAGAATCCTGGAGCTGGACCTTGAGTCTGGGTCCTGGGTCTCAGGGCTGAGATCCCCAACCTCTCATTTGGGCCAATGGTCCTGGATTTGGTCACAGGGCAGGGGCTGGGGTCCCTAGATTTGTTCTCTATCTGGCTTGGGCTGCCAGTTAAAGTCTGGACCTGGGCCTGAGTGTAAGTCTGGGTTTGGGGTTTGGGCCTTAAGTTCCATATTTGGTTCAAGGGACCCATGCGTGAGGTTCTCAATTTGCAATCAACGTCAGGGGTTGAGCATGCAGCCTGAGGTCTGCAGGTTTGAGTATGAAGTTCTGAGTCTGGGATCTTAAGTTTTAGGCCAGGGCTCAGACTTGGATCCCTTTGTCCCTGGGTATAGGGCTCCAAGGTCGCTGTAAGGGAGACCAGTGTGGGAGTAGGGCTCCAAGGTCCCTGTAAGGGGAACCAATTCAGGTGTGGGTCTGAGGTCCGTTGGCTGCTGGCCTCCTCACCAGGTGATCAATGGCACTGAGTGTGTGGTTGGCATGCAGCAGGGCTGAGCTGAGCTGGGACACCCCATCACTGGTCTCGCTGTTACCGTAGAAACCGATGCCAATGCTGGCGCTGAGAAAAGGAGGAGGGAAGGGAAATTCAGTGGGTCCTGGGACCCTGGGGGCCACCTTCCCCCCAGTCCTGTCCAATCCCCTCTGCCCCACCTCCTTATTCACCCATCCCATCTGCAGCCCTCATGCCATTGGTCCAGCCTGCCGTGGGAAAAGAGCGACTTCAGCCTGGCCCCCATCCATCAGTTTCCAAGGCAACGGGAAGGCCTCACTCCCCCAGCTAGGGACGTCATTGTGATGCTAATGGTGGGTGGAGTGGCAGAGGGGAGGGAGCCCCAGATTTAATTCTCATGTTCCAAGAGCAGAACTCCAGCCATGCCCAGCCCAGGATGGGAGGTCATCCTCTGCCTGCCTCACCTATTCCCTGCATCCTTTGCCAAGCCTCCATTCTTACCACCTGTCCTAGGAATCCTTAGAGCCCTCAGCATGCTCCCTTCAGGGCCCAGACATCTGTACCCCACCTCCAGGGTTTCCTAAGAGTGCAAGCACCCCCAGCTGCTACCATCTCTTGGGGGTCACTAAGACTGGAGTTTTCAGCCCTCTCCCACCCATCCCAGGACCCAAGTGTCTGGCCAGCTGGGAAGGGATCAAGGGAATGTGCAAGGGAGGGCTGGAGGATGGGCCAGAAGCTACCCCCACCAACCCCTGCCCTGCCCCCGCCCTGCCAACACACAAAGCTCCATTGTGGGGCCTGAATGTGGACCACAATTCCCCTCCCTGCACCGCATCCCCCAGTGGAGGGGGTGGGAGCTGGACGCCCTCACAGTTCCCAGCCCCGCAGCCTCCACCCCCGGCCCTGGGATCCGATGCCCAGTGCCCCCGCACAATTGTCCAGAGTCTTACAAAGCTCCTCTTGTTCCCAGAGTGTGGGGGCTGGGACCATGTCTTTCCCCCACTGGGCCTTTGTCCACCTCCCTTTTCCAACCCCCACTTTAAGGGCCTGATGAGGAAGCATCTTGGCTGTAGGGTACCCAGCCCTCTCAGGACACACCCTAGACACAAACACTGCTCCCTGCAGTGAGCCCAGGCCTGGGGTGATGGGCTCAGGTGTCACCCTGTAGGAGACAACCACACGATTTGATTCCCTTCAACTGGCAGCTGTGGGTCCCCCACACAGGTCCTTCCCCTTGCCAGCTATAGGTTCAGAGCAGTTCTCTGACCTTCTGGAGTTCTCAGTCCCCTAATCTGTGGAATAGGACAGCTGTTCCTGACCTGGTGGGTGCTATCCTGCCAGGAAAGGGACTGTGCTCAGAACTGGCTCTTGGGAAATAAAGTGTTTACATTAGAAACCCCCCTAAGCTCCCACTAACATGGGACTTGAAGCCACACAGCCTTGAAAAAGTTGCCCTCCATCTTCTCCTGGAGCCCTCCTCTTTACTCTGTGCACAAAACCCTGAATGGAGCGGCACTCCTGGGAGAAGGAGTTAGACCAGCTCAGGCTAGGGCGTGGAATGGGAATGGGGCCCCTCAGATTGTGAGTGCCTGTCTGCTGTCTGCCTCCCTGGTTGGAGCGCAGCCATGTGAGGAACTCTTCGTCTGGCTCAGTATCTGGCAATAAGGAGTTGCTCCGTGAATGATAAACGACATGGCTAGTTAGCACTTACTGAAGACAACTGCCATGCACACACTGTGCTAGCTCCCATTTAGAATGACCATAACTAGGAGGTGGATGGTGCCCTAACACCCATGGTGCAGGTATGAAAACTGAGGCCTAGAGAGATTCTATCACTCCTTTAGTTTGCATAGCTATTCTATAGGATAGCCACCAAAACCAAGCAAGATCTTATCCCCTAAGCTTTCTTGTTAGGCTGGCTGTCCTTGGGAAAGTGACTTCCTACTGAAGCCTCAGCTCCTTCATCTAATAAATGGGAACAATTCTCCCAGCTGTGAGGCAGTAGTGGGATAAAATAATGTTGAGTGTCCTTCCCATCTGCTTCTCCCACGTGTCAGGACACTGCCAGGAAGGCTAATAGAGAGCCTGGGGAGCCCTGTCCTAACTGCCCACCCACCCTGGGGCCCCATTACCAGCCGATGAGAAGGGCAGCAATGCAGCTCCAAGTGACACAGCCTCCCCCAGGCGGGGAGCTCTTGGCCCCTGGGGGTTCTGGGGGGCGGCAGCAGCAGAAGCGGATGAGGTAGACAGCGATGAAAATGAGGCTAAGGCCCAAGCCCAGGCCTGCCAAGGCCGCCACCAGCAACAGGGCCTGAGGGAAGGGGTGACATTAAGTCTCAGAGGGGACTGGTGTGTTTAAGACTCAGAGCTCCATTCTTGTGTGTGTAGCTGGGGGTTCTGGGTCCAAGATGTCACAGTAGGCATGAAAAGCACCCCTTGCCAAGTGTGAAGGAAGCGGTCCCCAGCCCTTCCCACAGTGGCAGTTGGGCTTTGGGATTTAGAGACAGTTCGCTGCAGGAATTTCCAACTGAGGGGTCCCTGAGCCTTGGGTTCCAGTTCTGCTCTGCCCCCTCTATGGCTGTGTGACCTTCAGCAGGGGCCTCCCCTACTCCGAGCCTCAGTTTTCTCTTCACTGCTACCAGCAGTCTGAATGGAATATCTTCCCAAAACCTGCTGGGGCTCCCCTGGTTGTGTATGGGATTGGGGGTGGGCGACGGTGCCTGTTCCCAGAGCCCTATGCCAGCCTGGGGGTGGGGGGCGTGCCTCCTCCCCTCTCCTCTCTGCTAGTCCTCCCAACTCCCTGCACACTCTCTCCCCTGCCTCTGAGCTCCACACCCCACTGTAGCATGAGCCTGGCACCCAAGGATGGGTGGGGGACTCTTTGGTAGCCTGTGTGTGTGCGCGCGCACACACACACACACACACACACACACACACTCAGGTGAAGACAGAATGGGATGGTGGGTGGAGGAGCATGGAGGAAGAAGGACACAGCCAAGGAAGGAGAAATAAAGACAAAGAGGTGCAGAGATGAGATCAACAGGGATCAAACCAGAGATGGAGAGAACAGAGAGACGAAAAGAAAAAGATCAAAGGAGAGTGATGCAGAAAAGAAGTGAGGCAGGTGAGAGAGACGGAAAAGGACAGCCAGAGCCTGTGAGGATGGAGGCATGCAGAGAAACTGCATCTGGAGTTGTAAAGCCTTGCAGAATAAGGGGGTGCCCATGTGGCAGAGGCCCAGAGCAGGGCAGGGGTGTGTCTTGAGCCACACAGCAGGTGGGGACACCAGGATGAGAACCACACCTCTGGACATGCCAAGGCAGTTTCCCCTAAACCCCAGCGTTTCTGCCTTTGTTCTAGCAGTAGTGTGTGTCACCTCTTTATGCAGGTTTTGCATTTCTGACATGAGACTGGATATTTTACCCTTGACTGAATTTGCTATGAGATGAAAATACACCTGAGTGTGTGTGAGTGTGAGCGGAGAGAGCACTTCTGTTGGCATTTGTATATTCTGGGCATAGTTCCTTGAGTGTCTGTGAGTGGAGTCTGGGGTGCATGTGTGAGACACTGTGTGTAAGTGTATAAGTGACTGGGTGAGAATGTGTGTGAGCACATCACAACGTGGTATGTGTATGTGAGTTGTGGACATATGTGTAGGTGAGTATGTATGAGTGTTAGTCAACACGTGTGTATGTATGAGAGTGTGCAAGTGTGAGCATGTGTGTGAGTGCATATGTGTGGACATGTGTGTTGAGTGAGTCATTATAAGCATGCACGTGTGGATAGCATGGATAGCGTGTGAGTGTGGACAGGTGACTGTGAGTATTTGTTGAATGTGAGTCAGTATAAGTGTACACATGAGGACACGGGCATATATAATGTGTGAGTGTATGTGAGTATGTGTGTGTTGAGTGTGAGTCAGTATATGTGTGCAGGTGTGTGAACGTGTGTGTGTGGTATGCACAGGTGAGAGTATGTGTGGGTGTGTGTGTTAAAGTGACTCAGTATGAGCATGTAAGTATGAGTGTGTGAGCATGTATGTGTGTGTGAGTGTGCATACAAGAATAAGTGGGTACGTGTGAGTGTATGATTGTGTGTCCCTGCAGGTCCCCATCCTAGGGTTCCTGGCGCTGTCTCCAGCTGTGCCCTTGGTGGCTGTCTCTGTGTATGGGAATGTCCTGCTCCGGTGTGCTACTGTGGGAGATCTGCGGGAGCGGACCTCTCAGCGTCTGGGGAGATCTCGGTGACCCTGAGCAGGTGTGAGTCCCGGCTAAGACCAGAGTCGGTGGGGCAGCGTTGAAGTTGTGTAACCGCAAGGCCGTGGGCGAGGGGACGGCGGTCCGGGTTTGGCGGTGAGAGGGGGAGGCGTGGAGTAGGCGGGGAGGAGCTGCTCACGGCTGTGCCAGCCATGACCCAAATAGCTCAGAACGCAGCACACATCCCCCTCCCCGTTTTGCTGGGACACCCCCACTCCTTCTAAACTCTCCAATCCCGGATCCCAGTACCCGCCAGCCACCCAGGACAGATCAGAGGGGCTCAGACCCTCCCCACGCAGGGTCCAGGATCCCTCCTGGGGCGCGTCAGGACGCCCAGCGCTCCAACCCACTCCCCCGCTCGGCCAAGCCTTTCTTCTCATTAATCCCAAAGTCAAGGACTGGAATTAAACTGGGTCAGGGGACAGTTCTCTCGCCCCATTGGAGCTGCCCCAAGCTGGGCCCCTTCCCCAGGGGCCCTGGCTTCTGTGAGGTTCCCACACCGGCCCCACCCTCTGGGACCCATGTCTGTCGTTCAGGCGGCTCCCCCAGCCCAGCGTCCCTTTGCCTCCAACCCTCCAACTCCCGACCACCCTTCTGTCCCGGGAATGGATATTCCAGATGCTTCCTCTTCCAGCACGACCTCGACTTCCCAGCCCTGGCTGGCCTTACCCCCACTCCTCCTTCCCCATTTCAGGATCTCAATCCCATCCCAGAACCCCGAGTTTTTCCTCTCCACCATTATCAGGTCCTGTACCTCCCGGGCCCCACCTTAACTGGGACACGTTTACCAGCTCGTATTCCACGGGGGGCGGATATCTTTTAGGACAGGGAGAATGGACCTACCCTCCCGATGACCCTGAAGACTGGCTTCCTGGGGCAGACCTCAGGGACTCGGGAATCCAGGGGACCCAGTCTCCTATTCTGGAACTCAGGGGTTCAGGGCCATTCCTTATTTAAAGAGCTGGGGCTCCGGACTCCCAGCGCCCATACCAGGAGAACCTCCAGGTGTGGGTGCCCTAGGCTCCTCCTCCTTCAGATACCCCAAAGTCCGGGCCCGGCCCCCAGCCCTGGAGAACACAAGAATCTGCGATCCAGCTCCTTCTTTCCTGGGGAGCCCGAAGCTCTGTCCTCCAGCCCTGCCCCCGCCCCTCGGGACCCGGCGCCCTTTCCCACCTGCTGGTATTCCTGCTCTTGGGGCGCGAAACCGCTAGACACCGGGCGGAGCTGGAAGTCGGCGCGGGGCAGCTGGTGGAGGAGATGTACCCAAGCCGAAGGCCGGTAGCCCGGGGGCGCCCCCATGGCCCCCGGGGAGGGGGCAGCGGGGCGGACGCCGGGGCTGCGGAAGCCTCCGGAGTCGAGCGGGGCGCGGGCGGAGCGGGGTCTGGCGGGGCTCAGGGGAGCGGCAGCGGGGGGAGGGAGGGGGTGGGGGGCGGAGATTGGGGGGAGGCGCGGGCCGGGCGGGGACGGTGCTGCCCCTGGTGGCCGCAGTGGGGACTACAGGCTCCCGCACCGGCTCCTGGCACTCGGCTGCCCCCCGACCCCCTCTAGTCCCGGGCTCCTGCCTGCTGCCCGCGGGAAGTACGGTGCTGCGGCGTCGGGGGCCTCGAGAGAGCTGAGCTGTACAGCGACTTGAAAATAGCCCTGTTGGGCATGTATGGCCCCTCATGCTGTTATATCACCCTAAAACATAATGATGTAATGATCCCCGTGTCTTTATGAGGAACCTAATGTCCTTGTAAAGGTCGCTTGTATTTGCACATTTTACAAAGGGCAGCTAGTTGCATGAATAAAAATTCTTCACTTTTGTGTGTAAAAATACTCTCTCCTGTAAGACATGTCTCTATTTGGGTAAAATCCTCCTCCCAGTTCCCCCCCATAGCCTATGTAAGGACCTGGTGTCGATAGACAAACCCTCCTGTATGTGTAGAAAAACTCCAGAATGTATTAAATGATAGTATACCCGTGTAAAGACCCCTCACGTCTGCACAAGGACCCCTTCCACCTGTATAAGGACCTCGATTACCTACACAGAGACCCCTCCCATCTTTGTAGGATGCTGTCATGTGTTTGGACTCTCCTCCAAACTGATGAAGTACTACTTTGGTGTGTATAAGGGCCCTGTCCCTTGGGGCATTCCCCATTACAGGTGTCTCTCCAGCAGTCACCTATGTGGAGCCTCACAGAAACCCACTGATGCCACACTAAGAGATGGGGAGTGGAGACTCTAAGAGGGAACTTACACCCCCCCCCATGTTATTACCCAGGCCATTACTATTGGAGCTCAAGTAAGGTACTCAGGAATGCAGCCTGGGGATCCCTCTCCTGCTGTAGGTCAGGGCTAGACTGTACCACCTGACGTCCCACACCTCGCCTCCCTTAGGGATACTGAAATGAAAAACAGAAAGAAAATTTTGCCCCAGATTGGTAGTAAAGGGCTAGGGAAAAAATTAATGGTGGTGGTGGTGATGGTGGTGATGATAGTGATTGATGATGCTGGTGGTGATAGTGGGGAGAATGAGGAGGGAGGTGACGATATTGATGACAGCACTGAGGATGATGATGGAGACAAGGGAGGCCAGCTGCTCCTGTGACACCATCACACACACTCGCACTCAGGTCATTACTACCCAGATCTTGTTCTCTAGCTGCCTCCAGTTCTGGAGTCACATTCTCGATACCCCCAAATTGGTCTGCATGAGGCTTGGAGATGAGGATCCTAAGATGCGCAGCCAAGAGTATACTAAGGGATACCCATCTTTGTGTCTTTCTTTCCTTAGCTGCAGAATGAAGGGGAAGGGGTGAGATTAGTCTGTCCTAAAAGTTCTAGTTTGTAAGATATCCCGCATCATGTCCAAACCAAGTGTTTGTGGAGTCAGCAGGGCTTGCTAATGGGGAGAAGAATTCTGAAACCATGATGTGCACCATTGGGCATGTGTATATCAGAATGGGGACATTGACATGCTCGTGGTGACTCTGCAACTCAGAAGCTCTCAGTGGTTCCCCATTGCCTATGGAATCAAGTCGAACCCTCTCAGTCATTCATTTGTGTCCACCACCTCTTGGCCCTGCATCAGCCTTGTCCACATGGGTCATAGTCAAGAGTGGTGGGCTTCCACCTTGTAAGGACACAGCCCACGGTGAGAAACACATTTTACATCATGATCACACACACACACACACACACACACACACAGTAAAAAGTTTCTGACCACTTGTTTAAAGCACTTGCATATTTTCTATTCTCTGTTAAATTCTATTGTATCAATTAAAATCAGGTAACAACTTTCTAAATTGTTTCATGACTGGCTAATGGGCCATGACCTGCAATCTGAGAAACACTAATCTCAAATTTCAGAGAACAATCTGGGCTATTGTTAGAGAAGGAGTAACTATTGCTAAATTGCCTCAGCTCCCCTGGAAGTGCAATGCTTTGTTTCTGCTCCCCTACCCTCAGCATGCATGCATGTATAAACACACACACACACACACAGACACACACACACACACACACACACACACACCCCTTCCCTTCAGTCCCCTGAGCAAAATCATTTGAATTGATTGAATCTCCTTTTTCTCTATTCTTCACTCTGGCTCTCTTGTTTCAGTCTGTGTCTCTCACACTCGTTTTTTCTCTGTTCATTCTGACTCTTTCTCTTGTCTCCGTCTCTCTGTCTCTCTTACGTGTAGTTTGGGTCCCAGCAGGCAAGCCTCTTTAGAGAAATGCTTTAGCTCACATTAGCCAAGGTCCTCATCCTACAGCCTGGGATATCTGCAGCACTGTCTGATAGAAATCTTTTTTTTTTTTTTGAATGTTTTTATTTATTTTTATTTATTTTATTATATATATATATATATATATATATATATATATATATTTTTTTTTTTTTTTGTAGAGACAGAGTCTTACTTTATTGCCCATGGTAGAATGCCATAATTGCCAGCAACCTCCAACTCCTGGGCAATTCTCTTGCCTCAGCCTCTTGAGTAGCTGGGACTACAGGTACCTGCCACAATGCCCGGCTATTATTTTGTTGCAGTTTGGCCGGGACTGGGTTTGAACCCGCCACCCTCAGTATATGGGGCCGGCGCCCTACCCACCGAGCCACAGGTGCCGCCCTGATAGAAATCTTTTGACCTGACCTTTTCCTGCCATTGTTCCCTGGGTAGGTTTCTCCTGGATTATTCTCAGGTAGTCTCAGATATTTCTGTGATCCTTGGTCAAATGTCATTCCAACACCATCCCAGGCTCCACAGGTGCTAATTTGGGGCTCGGGATACATGAGAACACCCTAGTAAAGGTGGCTCAGAGCACATGGCTGTTGCTGTTTAGTTTCAGCCAATGCTTGCCATGTGGGAAGAGGGCCTAGCATTGCCAGATGTTCTCTATTTCTAAGAGAAGGCAGAAATCTGGATATTTTTAAAAGCAAATCCCTTAGCTTTTAAATGTTAAAACTAATTCAAAAAAAAAAAAAGAAAGAAAGAAAAAAGTGCTGTGTGGGCCAAATAAAACCTGCCTGTGGGTTGGAGCTGGCTAGCTTTTTAGCTCTGCTGTAGCCAGACACAGAGCAGCACAGGCATGAACAGGCCAAGCGGAGGAAGAGTCCATGAAGAAGCAGCCAGAGAGGTGGGAGGGAAGCAGGGAGAGGCAGCGCTGCCACCACCTCCAGGAAGGCTTCCTGACCAGCCTCTCCTGAGAGAAGAGGCTAATGGACTCACCACGTGTTTCCTGTGGCTTAGACTCTGGGAGAATCACCAGTCTAGCAGTGTGGCTGTAAGGATTCCAGGAGAGATTGCCACATGCTTGGTACCGTATCTAGCATGTAGTGGCTTCTTGATAAATAGAATGACCTATGGTATGCTGTCAGCTAAGTCTCACTGGCCCATTTGTTCCCTATGCATTTATTGAGTGCCTATTGTGTTCTAGGACATGAGTAAAAAAGGCACAGTCTTCTGTTGATGCCACTGACATTCCTCGTGCAGGGAAGACAAAAGATAAGCAACTGAACAGGCAAGTAGAGTCCAGGAAAGAGGAAACAATATGCAGGACATGAGTGGGGATGGGAGACATCTACTCCCAGAAGATGCTCAGGAAATGTATCTCTTTCCACTGGGGTGACATGAGATCAGACACCCAATTGAAGGAAGCTCTTTAGTTTATGATGGACGTGACAAAGTACTTGGACTTTGCAGACAAGCCAGCTTGTTTAAATCCTGGCTTTACTACTTACCAGCTGGGTGACCTTAGAAGCCCTCTGCACCCCAGTTTCCGTACCTATGATATGAAAATAATAACTTCAACTACTTGCACGAGGTTGCCACAAAGACTGCATGAATACACAGAAGTGTTCATACGTCAAGTGCTCACCATGCGCCAGCTAATTATTATGGCTGTTGTTGATGTGTTTGTTTTTTCACTATTACAGTATCCCCCAAATTGTGAGGGGGGAGAGTAAAGTAAGTGAATGAATTCCAAATAAGAAAATGCTCAGGGAGGGCATAAATACAGGAAGCTACTCAGACTTTGGATGTCCAATTATCTTGATCCTTCCTTCCTTCCCAACTTCCTCCTCCTCCCCCCTGTTCCTTTCTTCTCTCCTGCTCCCCCTTTTTTCTGTCTGTTAAATGCTTATTGAGAGCATAATATCTGTCAGGCTTTGTGTCATTCAAGTAAACCCTGGGGCCCTCTCCTAAATATTAACAAACAAGAAACCCTGCGTTTGTTCATTCCTTCATTCATCCACTCTCATCCCAGAAGTATTTATTGGATACCTACTATGCGCCAGGCACCGTCCTAGGCCCTGGGAATTCAGCAGTGAGCAAAACAGATGAAAGCCTCTGTTCTTATGGAGTTGGGCAGAGACAGAAAACGCATTTTTGGTAAATGAGCAATGATGTTGTTATAATCATTTTATTAAGTGGGCTGATGTAATGGTTAATTTTATGTATCAATTCGAGGGCCCGAGACACGCCCAGATTACTGGTAACAGGAAATTTCTGGGCATGCCTGTGAGAGGTTAGCACTTGAATCAGTGGTGGTGCACTGATTCAGAGGTGCTGCAATCTCTGGTGGTGCAGAGAGGAAACTGTCCTCACCAGTGTGGATGGCACCATCCACACTGTTGAGGGCCCAGACAGAACAAAAAGGCAGAGCAATGGCAGATTCATTCTTTCTTCCAGAGCCAGGACACCCATCTTCTCCTGCCCTGGGGCATCAAAGGTTTTGGTTCTCCAGACTGGGGCTGACTGACCCCTCCAGCTTTCCTCATCCTCCAGATTGCAGATGGCACAGCATGGGACTTCTTACTCTCTGTAATTACATGAGACAATTCTTATAATAAATCTCCTTGGATGTGTCTCTATATATTATATTGGGTCTTTTTCTTTGGCGAACCCTGACTAATACAGCCAGGCTCAGCCACAGTGAGATGCCAACATGGCCATAAGCAGGCCAAAAATACAAAGATGGAAAGGATGGAATGCTACAGCATTCAGATGTTATTGGTGCAGGCATAAATAGTAAATAGTAGCAGTCAATTAGATTTATAAATCTACACCTGCACCAACCCTATGATCCAACAATTCTACCTTTAGATATTTACTCAAGGGAAAAAAAGATCAAATCCATGCTGGGAATTGTGCAAGACGGTTCAAGCAGCTTTATTCATAATAGTGCCAGGCTGGCGTCAAGGACTTTGAGACGGCTTGACGTGTAAGAGGAAGTGTTTTCACTGGGACATTCTCCATTGGCTCCACTAAATCCGCCGTCCATGGTTGTCCACCCAGACCCGGGATGCTGCCCTGTAAGGGGTGCTCACTCTGCAATGGGGGAACTCCAGTAGGGGTTGCAGGGGCAGACAGTCTCACAGTTCCCTCCCCAGGGGTTGCTTTGGGTCAGCCCTGCCATCTGAACATGGCCCTCCTCTTGTCACTCTGTCCAGGAGATACATTCTCCTCTTGCCCCTTCAGCTCCAGGGGTGGTCGTGGCTCTCAAGTCTAGCAGCGCCCCCTCCAGCAGGAGCATCAGCCTCTGCATTTTCTCTACACCCTGGAGAGATAAATAATAAAACAAGCCGAGTCAAGTATTAATGGTAGAATCTAGGCAGCGTGTGTATGGGAATTCACTGTAAGATTCTTTCAACTCTTCTGTATGTTTGAAAATTTTTCATAATAAGTTGTTGGAGAAAATCTCAGCCTGAAACAAGCTTCTCACCCACAGGTTTGTCAGTCTCTTTTAGCTACAAAAGAAGACTTTGGTCACCTGGTAAAAAGTGTGTGGGAAGAGAGCTTTTATTTTAGGAATCACCTTGGTTGGTATGCAGGTGGCAGAGTGTATTCGTCATTTTTGGCTCTCTGCTTGTGAACCCTGTTCTTATTTGGAAAGAAGTTCCTGTCAGTCTGAACCTCAGTAAAAAGTCTGGTTTTGCCTCTCTCTATGGAGGGGAAGGTACTCTGTCTGTCCCACCATTTGAGGTAGAGCGTGTGCACAGGTCCCAGGGCCTCCCTTCCTGGTAGTACCACATGCAGCTTCTACCCTCAGGGGGGTTAAGGCAACGATGCAGAGAGCTATGCTCAGTGCCTTTCTAACTGGCTGCCCCATGGGCTGAATCTGAGTCTTTGTCCTCTGCCTCTCTACCCTCAGTTCCTGCCTATTCCCACAGCTTGATATTCTAGTTTTTTCTTAGAGTCCATGAGCTATCCAATATCTTTTTGTTAATGCTTAAAGTATTTATTTATTTACTTGTAATTTTAGGCACCATGACTGGGAAGAGAAGAATATACATCCAGGGGCCAGGCATAGTGGCTCACACCTGTAATCCTAGCACTCCGGGAGGCCAAGGTGGGTGAATTGTTTGAGTTCAGGAGTTCAAGACCAGCCACACTACTATCCTACTAAAAAAAAAAAAAAAAAAAAAAAAAAATAGAAAAAAATCTAGCTGGGCATGCTGGTGGGTGCCTTTAGTCCCAACAACTCAGGAGGCTGAGACAGGAGGATCACTGGAGCCTAGGAGTTTGAGGTTGCTGTGACCTAGGCTAAGGCCATGACACTCTAGCCTAAGTGACAGAACAAGACTCTGTCTTAAAAACAAACAAACAACAACAACAACAACAAAAAACAGAAAAGAAAAAGAATATACATATAGGAATAGATTTATTGGGTCATAAGGACTAATTTTTGATTTTATGTAATAGCATCAAAGTGCTTCGAAAAACAGTTTTACCAATTATTTTTCCAGCTCTATTGAGGTAAAACTGACACATAAAAATTGTGTATATTTAAGGCCTAAAATGGGATGCTTTGATGCACATATACATTGTGAAATGGTTACCACAATGAAGCTAATTAACATATTCATCACCTCACTTAGTTACTATTTGTGTGTGTGTGTGTGTGGTGAGAACCATTAAGATCTACTCTCTTAGCAATTTTCAAGTGTAGGATACATTATTTAACCTTGTTGTACAATAGACCTCTTGAACTTGTTCTTCCTGTCTGAAATTTTGTACCCTAGACCAAAATCTCCTCAGCTCCCTCCCTGACCCCAAGCTCCTGCTCACCACCTTTTGCTTCAGTGAGTCTGACTTTTTTACATTCCACAGAGAAGTGAGATCATGCAGCATATGTCTTTCTGCGGCTCAATTTACATTTACAATGCAAATTTATGATGTTCTCCAGGTTTGTCCATGTTGTAAATGACAAGATCCCCTTCCTTGTTAAGGCTGAATAGTATTCGGCTGTGTCTACATATCACGTTTTCTACTTAGGCTGATCCATATCTTGGCCATTGTGGATCTCTTTGCTATCTCTTTGACATACTGACTTGATTTCCTTTAGCTATATACCCATATGCCAGAGCATATGATAGTTCTATCTTAATATTTTTCACTAAATATCTATGCTCTTATAAATAATGTGTAAGAGCTATTGTAGATTTTTGAGAATTTCGTTTCACCAATATTTTATATTATTGGGCCTTTTAATTTTGCGAGTCTAGTGACTTGTGGGCATAAATGGTATCTCATTTTGGTCTCAATTGTGGTTTCCTTGCTTATTCTTGGGATTAGACACCTTCTCATATGTTGATGTGCCATCCGTGTTGTCTTTTCTCTGATTGCCTTCATATCCTTTTCATGTTTGTTGATTGGATTCCTTGACATTACTTTGTTATTGATTTGTAACAATTTCAAGTGAAGGCACAACCTAGGGAATGCAATTATTTCTGATTTTTGAAAGGTTCCAAAATACTCTCTCCCTAAAACAGTGGTTCTCAAACTGTTCCCCAAGCAATAGCACCACTGGCACCTGCAAAGTCATTGGAGATGCAATTGCTCAGGCTCTACTTTAGACCCCCTGAATCACCCCCAGATGATTCTGATGTACACTAAAAGTTTAGAACCACTGACTTGAAGGATGAAATTCACAGAATTCAGCCTGGCAGATGTGGTGGGCTAAATAACACCCCACATCCACCTACCCAAAGATGTTCATGTCCTAATCCCTAGAATTTGGAAATACATTGCCTTGCATAGCAAAAACAACTTTGCGATGTGACTGAGCTCTCTTTGCCTGGCTTATTTCACTTGACATAATACCCTTCCAGTTCCTACAAGTTGTTCATAGATTTTCCCTTGTTTCTTTTTTAAGGATGAGTAGTATCCTATTGTCTAAGTAGTATAAACCACATTTAAAAAATTCAGTCCTCTATTAATGGGTACTTTGGGCCGGGTGCAGTGGCTCATGCCTGTGGTCCTAGCACTCTGGGAGGGAGTTCAAGATCAGCCTGAGCAAAAGCAAGACCCCATTTCTACTAAAAATGGAAATATCAGCCAGATGTGGTAGGTGCCTGTAGTCCCAGCTACTTGGAAAGCTGACGCAAGAGGTTTGCTTGAGCCCAGGAGTTTGAGGTTGCTGTGAGCTATGATGCTGCATCCTACCCAGGGTGACAGAGTAAGATTCTGTCTCAAAAAAGGGGGGGAGGGGAGGAGGCACTTTGGTTGTCTCCATATCTTGATTATTATGAATAATATTGCAATTTCTGACGCAAGAGTGCAATTTCTCTATGATACACAGATTTCATTTCCTTTGGGGATATAGTGTATGCAGGACTGTTGGGTTGTGGTGGTGGTGGAGGTGGAGTTTAACTAGGCCAAAGGTGATGTGTTATAACTGGATTTCAGACAACTTACATCAGCCATGAAAATGATGGTAATTATATTAGTCAAATTGATGACAAAGTCCTGGTGACGTTTCCTGTTTCACATCTCATCCTCTCATTCCCTTGGGACTCCAGTCTCAAGGGACAGTTCAGTAGCTCTGGAGTGCACAGAACCCCTGCCATAATGTCCTGTTTCATCAAAGGCCAAGTTCAAGCACCCTGCATGCGCCCTAACTCAGTGAGGGCAAACCTGTGTCTTGAAATCCTCAAGGCCAAGCCCTCGCCTAACGTATTAAAGTGCTCAGTGGACAGCTGTGTCCCATTTCTCCCTCCCGCTGGCTATGACCAGGGGTATCTGGACAGATTGCCTCTCCCCAACAAAAATTGTGCTCCCAGGCAGCCCTGGTCCAGCTGACTCACCTCGGTTTCTGATGCTAAACACAGGATGCAGAAGACTGGGGAAGAAAATGAAGGGAAGGCATAACAGATGTGAAGGGTCACAGGAAGACCACAGCAAAGATAGTGGGACAGTGTCACAACTCATGCATTCCTCAGATTTCCTCAAAGTGATCTTGTCCTTCAGAAGGTGGAAAGACAAATGAACTCTTGCACATCTAGGCAGCCGAAAAATAATTAACAGTAAAAAGAAATGAGCTAACTAGCTACAGAAAGGTAGGGAGGAACCTTAAATGCATGTAACAAAGTGACGGAAGCCAATTTGAAAAGGCTGAAAACGGTATGATTCCTTCTCCGTGACAATCTGGAAAGACAAAACTATGGAGGTAGCAAAAAGGTCAGTGGTTGCCAGGAGCTGGGGGGCAAGAAGGATGAATAGATGGAGCACAGAAGATTTTTAGGGCAGTGGCTCAACTCTGTGTGATACCGCAATGGCAGACACGTGTCCCTGCAGAATGAATGCACTATGCTGGGAGAACCCTGATGCCAGCTGTGGACTCTGGGTGGCAACAAAGTGTCTGTCAGGTTCAGGGACTGTAACAAATGGCCTGAATCAGGGGCAGGGTGGTGACAATCTGGGTGGCTTTGCCTGCAGGGAGTAAATGGAAAGTCTCTGCACCTTCCTTAATTTTGCTGTGAGCCCAAAACTACTATGAAAAATAAAGTGTATTTTAAGAAATAATTTCTCCACCTGGGCACTTTTGATATTTGGGGCTGGATGATTCTCTGTCCTTTCCTCTGTGACCCAGCAGCAGCCCTGGACCCCACCCACTACTGTGCCAGGTGTTTGCCCCTATCCTGAGAGTTGTGACAATTGAAAATGTGTCCAGACATTGCCTAATGTCTCTGTCTGGGACCCTTCTATTGTCACCACTGATGCCTTGACTATGTGATAATTGCCTGTCCGATTCCAGGGACTCAACTCTAATTACCCAGCTGGTTCTGGGAGCTCCCGGCGCAATTACGCAGCTGGTCCCTGAGACTGTGCCATGGTTTCCTGGCAGATGCAGTGACTCTATGTAATGATATGCCCGTTTCTAGGACCCCAACATAGTTATCTGGCCATTTATAGAAGTCCAATAGTAATTATTCTGGCAATTTTTTTTTTTTTTTTTTTTTTTTTCCAGGCAGGGTTTGAACCCACCACCTCCAGTATATGGGGCTGGCACCCTACTCCTTTCAGCCACAGGCACCACCCTTGTTTAGTTTAAGTAGAACACCATTAGGGCCTTGAACATTTCAGCCCCTCTTCTGGGTACCAGGGATGCAGATGGAACTTTGATCTTATCCTGAAAGAACTTACAGGGCATTGAGAAGAGAGGAGAGAAATTAAGACATTTTGTCACTCAAGGAAATAACAGAGCCAACACAGAACCTTGGTAGGAGCACAGAGGAGACCACCAGGACGTCCATGTACAGCTGTGTAGGTGGAGCACTTTACAACTGTGAGGTCACTGTACCACAAACTGTGAGTGTGAGAAACCTTGTCAGTCTTCCAGGGCAGGTTTCTGGGGCTCATTCAGATGCAGATCTACAGCAGGTTGGAGGAATCCTGACTCCTAGAAAGAAGGCAGCAGGAATTGCTGAGGATATGTGAAGGCTAATGAGGTGATACACCACAAGCCTGCTCTGCTCTGCTTTCAAGTGGAAGTTCAGGAAAAAGGGTCCCTGGATGGTGTGTTCTATTGGGGCCATTCATGTTACTTCCCATCTCACTCAGGGTAAATGCAGTGACCTACAGGGCCCCACAAGGCCTCCACCTCTCCCTCTCTGAATTTGCTTGCTGGCCCTTCCCTATCCCCACCCCTCGGTCCACACCAGCCACACTGATCTCCCTGGGCATTCTCTAGGTTCCCAGGACTGCTCTGCTCACTTCATTTTTCCAAATCATTTTCCCTCTTCCACTTACTTCAGACATGGTTTACTGTCTCTCTGTGCAATAATATCAGCTCCCGGAGGGCAGAAATATCTGTATTTTTTTATGTTCACCGATCTCAAGTCTCCAACAGTGATTGACACAAACTAAAGGATCAACAAAAATTCTTACTAGAAGAGCAAAGGAACGTGTCCAAGAGAAAAAAAAAAATTAGAAGCACAAGGGAATTTCTCCACTGTGGCCACAAGAGGGAGCCCAAGAAAAGTGTCAAATCTTCCTGGCCCCGAGGTGCGTGGTGGGGAGGTGCATGGTGGGGGTGGGGGGAGGGGGAGGATATCTCTGCTCCTCCAGCTGGGACCACCAGGAATAGCAGGTCTTGACCCCCCGCGCTGTCCACCCTCTCCCACTCTGGGATCCTCTATGTCCCGCTCTGTAGCATGGAGGTGAAAGTGCCTGAAATGGGTTGCTACAAAAATTAAAGGAAACAATACATGTGCTTGAACGTCCTTTAAAAAGGTCCTTGCATTTGTCCAAATTATTCAAACTGCATACATTAAGTGAAAGGATTTGGGGATATACAAATTATACCACAATAAAACTATTAAAAAAAGAAATGATCGATAAAAATTGCATTGAACAGAGGTGAGCTGTGTACTCTCTGGGAGAAGAATGTTCCAGGCGGAGAGAATGGCAAGTGCAAAAGTCCTGAGGCAGCTTCCTGCTCGGGGTATTCTAGGAGCAGCGGGGATGTCAGTGTGGTTGGATCAGAGTCAGCAAAGGAGGCAATGGGGGGGTGGGGGTGGATATAATCAGAGGGCTAAACTGGGACCAGGGGTAGAAGTGGTCTTTTAAATATGACTGAGATGGAAAGTCCTTGAATGTTTTTGAGCAAAGGACCAATGCAAGTGGCTTATGTTTTTTATTGTATTATATTTCCGTTTACTGCCAGGTTGTATTTGATTCTCAGTATGCTTTGTTTCGTGGAGTTGGACTTATACTTTGGGAAGGGAGGAAGAATCTGATTTCCATGAAAGCATGTGGTATGCAGGAAACCAGCACTCCCAGACTGGGATCTCACTTGATGACCCCCTTCTTGCTCCTGGGGTGTTGTTCCTACTCAGCCCAGGTGTTGGTCTGCTTGTGTTCTTCTCAGTCACTTGTTCTTACTACCTGTATAGAGAGCTCTCCTCTCAGGGAGGTCTTCTTTTATCCAACAATTTCCCAGGAATAACAAACCATTTTATAGGAGCCAGCTCTTGGCTAGCTTTTCCCATTCCCTGATCATCTTTCTAGGCAATTTTCCCTTAATCTTTTCTAGAAGCCACCTTCTCCTTTTGACACCATTCTGCTCTCAAGGAAATGAGCTCTTAGAGCAGTGGTCCTCAACCTTCCTCATGCCTCCTAATGCCGCAACCTTTCTATATAGTTCCTCATGTTGTGGTGACCCCCAACCATAAAATTATTTTTGTTGCTACTCCATACCTGTAATTTTGCTAGTGTTATGAATCATGATGTAAATATCTGATGTGCAGGATGTATTTTCATTGTTACAAAGGGGTTGCGACCCACAGGTTGAAAACCGCTGTCCTAGAGTGACAGCCACAGAGTTGGCTGGTAGTTTTCTCTCTTCTGAATCTTCCCAAACTCCAGGAATAAGCCCAGAGAGTGCGGACGGGTGTCCACCAATCTTAGCAGCCACCACCGTTTCTGACCATCTCTGAACCTTGGAGGAATTATCCTGCTTTTAACAGGACAACTCTGCTTTTGTGTTGAAAATAGTTTGGGGGAGAAAAGTTACAAGCAGGACAGGTAAGCAAGAAGCTCCTGAAATAACCCAGGCAATAGTGTCAAACAGGGCTGCAGACCAGGGCAGTCTTAGTGGAACTGGCAAGTGATGTGATTCTGGAGATATTTGGAAGGGAAAACCCATGTAATTTGCTGACAATTGTGGGATGTGAGATAAAAGGAGGGGTCAAGGATAATACTAAGGTTTTGTTTGTCTGTTTTTGGTCTGGAAAACTAGAAAACTGAAATTCTTATTAGTCTCAGGAGAGACTGTGGGAGGGGGCCTATTTTGGGGGTGAATATAAGAAACTCAGGTACCAAAGTATTAAGTGTAAGCCACCCATTGGACATTGATCCATGGTCTCATGTCTTCAATTAGTTTTAGGAAATGTTGGTCACAGACTCTTCCGACATTGCTTCTGTCCCATTCACTTTCTTTCTCTTTCCTCTCCTTATGGGATTCCAGGGACACAGACCTTAGAACTTCCCGCCATGTCCCGTCTACATCTCACGTCTTTTTAAGGCTTTGTATTCTATGGTCGGTTTGTGGTTCTGGCTGGGTATTCTTTTCCAAATCATGTTTCAGGTACTGTTATATTTCTCTCCCCAGCTGAGTTCAAGTTGCTGTAATATCATCTGTTGCGTTCCTAGTTTCGCTAGCTCTTTTTTTAAATTCTAGACTTTTCATGTATCTATTTTTATCTTTGCTGATTCTTTGCTGGAGTTCTCCATCCTGCTCGCACTTAGCTCTTTGGATTTCTCCTTCTCTGTTTTTACTTTCAGAATTAGCAAAACGACCATTTAAAACTAACCCCAAATGATAACTTCCCTTCTCTTTGCTTTCTTCCTCTTTTTCATCTTAGAACCACTTCTGTCTTGGAAGTGCTCCAAGGCCCACAGACAGATGTTCTTTATTTATTTCATCTTTTCTTTTTTTTTTTTTTTGACAGTGAGAAGTTTTATTTAAACAACCTAGTCAGATATTCCTGAGAACCAAACTTTCATCAGCATTTCTTTTGAACCTACTTCTCAGTCATAAATTCATGCCATTTATTTAAACCCCTGCTGTCATCATTCCTTTTAAATGACTCATTTCTTTCCTGGAAGGCGAAAGCTTCATAACTGGTATACCTATACTCAGGTTTTTGTCTTCTTTAATAAAGATAATGCTACAGCAGTAATAGGTAAGGACGTCGAGTCCACATAGGTTGAAATCCAGCTCCACTGCTTACTTGATGCATGACACTAATCACATTAATGAACCCTTTGAGCCTCAGTGTTCTCCTCTATAAAATGGGCCTAGTGACAGAAACACCTTCACAAAGTTGTGAGAATTAAGTAAATGGTCCCTATGGCAGACTCAGAGCAATATCTCTCTCAGCATCCAGTAACTCAGCATCCAGTAAGTTATCAGAAAATAGTAGCCATCATTTTTATTGCTTCCTGCAATTCAACTCCTGGAAGTGGTCAGGCAGATATAGTTGAGACAAAAACATGATTATGCCACACTTACACTTCAAACCTTTCCTTCTTTCATAAAGATGAAATATCACATCTTTATTTGGCCGTTTAGACAGCCCTATTCAAGTCTTGTACACTCTCTTTCTCATTATGTTTCCATTTGGAGTTGACTCAAATTAGAACAGGCAAAATTCTTTCTTCCCTTGGGGCTTCCCCAAAGCTGTCTCCTCCACCTGCGTCACCCTCCTGACCCTCGTCTCTGTGCTTATCCTCCTGTGGGGTTTCACTCTGACGATGGCTCAGCAGTCCTCGTGCTCCCACTTAAACTCTGTACGGCCTTCCCTGAGGTCTCCTCTCAAGTTCCCTTTCCCCTTGTGGTAATGGGATTTACTTCTCTTCAGAGCATTCACTGTGTTGCAGCTGTAGCTCTTAGTACATCCAGCTTTGTGGCTTCCTGTATGTGGCATAGGGTTGTCACTGCTGCCCCACCAGGGACAATATTCCCAGTCCTTCCTGCACCCAGCTATGGGCTCCTAATTCTCACCAGGGGAACGTGAGTAGCAGCGGTATGTGCCCTTCTAGAATTTTTATAAAAGAAATGAGTGCCCTATTTTCATTCTCTCTTTCTCCTTCCTCTTGCTGGTAACAGAGCGCCAAAGCCCTCTGGGGCTTTGGAGCTGTGGCTGGAAGGATCCTGGAGGCCTGAGACATCCCAGGGAGGAACTTCACCTGGCACACCCACATGGAAGTGCTACGTGAGTGAGAAATAAACATTCCATGGTGGCCAGTTGTTGGTATTTTGAAGCTACTTTGCTTAAAAAAAAACAAAACTAACTATATACAGTTTATGTAATGTTTTGGACTAGTTTGGTGTCTATCTTCCTCTATATACTTGTGTATCTCAAATATTTGGCACAGGCCTGAGCTTTCAAAGGTACCCATGTATATGTATTGGGTGACCACAAAGGAAATTGACCACATCTCTTTTATTAAGGCTTGCTGGCATGATGACTTGTTTACGGTTCCATATTTTATTTGAGTCCAAAACTGACTCCAAAATTATCCCTATCAGCTCAGCCCTTCCTCATCCAACATCCATTCTCCCTGTGGACATCTATTAGGTCGATCCAGGATGACAGGATGATTATGTTCCAGGTGGGGCATCACAATATTGCTCATGTCCAACCTCCAATCTAGGGCTCAGCATCACTCAGCAATGTGCCACAGCCCTTGCAGCAGCTGGATTGGTGCTTAGGTTGGAGACAGCACTCAGGGCACGGGTGTGGACGATAACACAAAAAGGGGACAGCTGGACAGTTTGCTCCTTTACCCCAACCTAGGAAAGTAGTCCAAGCCTTGTGGATGACATTTTTGTGAAATACTTGGTGAGGAAACCACAAGATAGTTGGGACAGAGACTCCGACATCCCATTCTGCACAGCTGGGGCCAGGCAGGCAGCGCAGTGCCCACCGTATTTGCTTTCTGCACTGACTTTCCCTTGCTGAGTCTTGACATGGGAGCTCTGGGCTGGGAGGCTGAGGTGCTGGAAGGACAAGTCTCTACCTAGACCCAAGTCCTGCTGGATCAATGGAGTGGGAACTCAGTGATTCAAGGGCGAGCAGAGATAAGGACAGGAAAGCATGATCTCCCAAGGGGGAACCAAAAACTTACAGATTTAATCAAGGGAAGATTTTGAGTGAAGTACAGAGCATTTTAAAACTGATTTTCTCTTCTAAGGCTCAGTCTGGACCACACAACCTGAACACAGGAGGGGAAATCTTTCCCCTAAACTGTGAAGGTCTGTCATCCTGGATCAACTTAATAGATGTCCACAGGGAGAAAGGATTTTGGATGAGGAAGGGCTGAGCTGATGGGGATAATTTTGGAGTCAAATTTCCAAGGTTTTGGAACTCACGAAAGTCAAGATTCTAATTTGCTTTTAGAGAATTTCTCTAGTCTCAGTATCCCACCAGAGGAGTTCTATGACCTGATCTTCTGAGGCTCCTGGGAGTCTCCTGGGTCTGTTGCTCTGAGTGCTGTGGCATCACAACTCATAACAATTTCAAACTCCTAGGTTCACGCAATCCCCTTGCTTTAAACTTTTGAGTAGCTGGGACTCTCACCCACCACAACAGCTGGCTAGTTTTTTTATTCTTGGTAGAGAGAAGTCTCATTCTTTTTCATTCTGGTCTTGAACTTCTGAGCTCAAGTGATCCTCCAGCCTCAGCCTGCCAGTTGCTAGAATTACAGGTGTGAGCCACCTCTCCCAGCAAAAATCTTGAACATAAGGATAAAGACCTTGGGTTTGGGAGTCTGAGACCAGCCTAAGTAAGAGCAAGACCTCGTCTCTACCAAAAATAGAAATATTAGCCAGGCATAGTGGCGGGTGCCTGTAGTTCCAGCTACTTGGGAGGCCAAGGCAGGAGGATTGCTTGAACACAGAGCTTGAGATTGTAGTGAGCTGTGGTAATATCACTGCACTCTAACCCAGGGAACAGAGTGAGATCCTGACTTAGGAAAAAAAAGAAAAAGGAAGTCTAGGAGTCTAGGACAAGTTACCCACCATATCCATGACAGCAAACAACTTAGGACTTTGCCACGGTCACTGTGGCAGCCCAAAACACAGCTGGTGATTTGCGGTTGGTTGCATACCCTGAGGTCATCCAGCCTCGGGTTCTGTCATTCCTATTCAGAGAAAGGGGGAAATTTATGGGCCATCTGGAGCCCTTCCTTGTTCAAAGCCCAGAAATAAGGGAAGGGAAAGGTGAAGGTGACCATCTTTGCACACAATGGTTTGTGGTTTGTGGCAACTACCTTCATGTTAGGTAAGATTTGTGTTGGTTTCTGGAGGGAACATGGAATGTCTCCCTTTGATGTCACTTAGAATTTCAATTTGATAAATTTCTTCTAAGGATAGAGGAGTCAATCATCTCAGTTGCCCAGATGGAACAACGATTGGGAATGTTAGTGTAACAAGTTCCTCTGGTATATGGAGTCAGGTACAGCAATGTGCACCATCTACTAATCTGTGTGATCTTCTTCGGATCACTTTCCACGTGAGGCAGAGATGTCTGGCTGCTCCCAGGAAGAAAAAAGAAAATGTAATTCCCCTTTCACAGGACCAGCAGAGCCCCTGGGAAGTGCTACCCACCAGGGACTTGGGACTTTTTTTTCTAGTTTCCTTTGTATCTATATTTGATCATAATAACTATTTACAGCCAAAAAATGTAAGCAGAACTTGTATGTGTCACTTCAGTAAATGTTGAAAGGGATCATAAGTTCACTTCTCCCTTTCTCTGGTGGTTAGAAGTAGAGGACATCATTGCCAGAGAGGAGGGAGGGAGCCACATGATGAAGGTGGTGGTGTTCTAGAATTGTCCCAGAGAGGAAATTCAAACTCTGCCCGGAAGACCCACATTGTTTGTTTTGGATGACTGAGAAACAAACTCCCTTTGTTTTAACCACTGGAGTTTTAAGGTTTTCTTATTACAGAGGTTAGTGTCACCTAACTCTCAACATCATAATAGTTAAATAATTTGTGGTTAACTGTTTGATTTTGTCTCCCTTAGTAGACTGGGGGACAGAACCATGTTGAGGGCAGGGGCTGATCTGTTTCATTCACTCCTGAATCCTAAACACCAAGCACCTAACAGGCGACTGATAAATCTGGGCTAATTGGCTCCTGAAGGGAAGCCACGAACTCATATTTATGAAAATTTATAGGAAAAATGACTTTTCCAAGGTTACTGAGAATGTGGGAGAGGGAATCAGAGGTGCACAGCCCTCTGCACCTCTCTCAACATCTTGGAAACCAGATTTCCACTTCCTATTTACAAGAGCAGCCAAAACTCCAGAACGCTGACAACGCTGATGAGGATGTGAAGCAACAGGAACTCTCGTTCATTGCTGGTGGGATTGCAAATGGTTGCAAGACAGAGTGTCAGTTTCTTATAAAACTAAACACAGTTTTAGCATATGGTCCAGCATACATTAAAACTGTGTTTAGCATATTAAGTCCATGCATAGTAATATGCCATGGAATTTACCCAAAGATTTGAAACTTATGTCCATGTAAAAACCTGTACACAGAAATTTATAGCAACTTTATTCATAACTGCCCCCACTTAGAAACAACAAGGGTGTCCACCAGTAAGTGAATGGATAAACTGTGGTCCATGCAGACAGCAGAGTATTTATCAGTGCTAAAAGGAAATGAACTATCAAGTCATGAAAAGACACGGAGGAACCTTCCATGCATATTAAGTGAAAGAAGCCAGCCTTTCCGCTTCCCACTATGTGACCTTCTGGGAAAGTTGAATTATGCAGTAAAAAGATCAATGGCTGCCCAGAGTTTGGAGGAGGGAGGGATGAACAGGTGGAGCAGGAGGGGTTTAGGGCAGTGAGGTTGCCCTGTATGAGACTATAACGGTGGACACATGTCATTGCATATTTGTCAAAACCCATCCAATGTCTGATGCCAAGCACGAGCCCTAATGTAAATAGTGGACTCTTGAGTGACAATGATGTGTCAATGCAGGTTCATTGACTGTAACAACTGAGTGTTTCCAGTGTGTGTGTCTTGGGGTGGGGGGAGTTGTTGATAATAGAGAGGCCATGCTTCTGTGGTAAATCTGTGCATCTTCTGCTCAATTTCACTGTGAGCCTAAAAGGGCCAGAAAAAATAAACATTATTCCAAAAAAATGCCAGTTACCCATCAGAGCTTGGTGTTTGGCTCACGGACACTATGTTTTAGTGTCAGGTAGGTAAGCAGGGCTTTGTGAAGCAGTTGAGACATTTGTTATCTTGTGAAACACCTGTTGCTTGGCATGAGGTTTGTGGTGAGAAGAACTAAATTCCAGGAAAGAAGTTATTTCCTTTTTTCGTGAGACGATTGATAAGGAAACCACAACAGGCTTTGGGCTGAGTTTCTGTCTATTACTCTCTGCAAACTGCTGTGGTGTCCGGCATCATGGGAGAAAGAAAGTGTGGTTGGTCCCCACCTAGTCTTTCTCAGAGAACTGTGGCTTGTATGCAGAGTAAATCTTTCCTAAGATTCAAGGCTCAGGTGAGAGGGAGGGTCTAGGGCCCAGGTGATTCCAAAGGGAGCTTAGACAAGGCTGGAAGAACCACCTTACATAGCACCTGTCTTCCCTGCCACAAGCTTGGATGTACAGCTCAGAGTCTTCATCAAGTGTGGATTCTGAGTGAGGTGAGGGCTTCTTACCTGACTTTTTCTCCAAGACTATGTCTGTTCAAGACACCTGGGCACAGAACGGTGAATCTGGCTTCCAAATGCTCAGAGCCTATTCTCCTGTTTCAGTGCAAAAATCATGCACTGAGCTGGTTTAACAGCAATGATTAGGTATTTGGAGAATGGCACTGGGGCTAACGCCCAAAAAGACATGTGGATGTGTTTCCAGGGACTTTTCCCAAACCCACCACATTTGCAAGCATAATAGGTTTGTGTGGGTCTGGTGCTGGGACCTCCCATGGACTTTGAGCTTTCATAAAGGGCAGAGTCTCAGCCCTGAACAGTCAGGTTCTAATGGCCTGCAGGGATATTTTCAAGTTCTTCATCACATCCATGACAAAGACATGACTTGGTGACAATTATCACGTGAAAGTTGCCAAAATCAAAATGGAGTCATTTGATTTAAAAAACAACTTAGGCACGGTACCTCACACCTATAATCCTAGCACTCTGGGAGGCTGAGACAGGTGGGTTGCTTGAGCTCAGGAGTTCAAGATCAGCCTGAGCAAAGTGAGACCTTGTCTGTACTAAAAATAGAAAAACTAATGGGCACCTGTAGTTCTAGAGGCTGACACAAGATTACTTAAGCCCGGGAGTTTTAGGTTGCTATGAGATATGACCCCATGGCACTCTACTCAAGGTGACAGAGTGAGACTCTGTTTCAGCAAACAAACAAACAAGCAGACATGGATAGAAGGGATCTGGGAGGGCCATGAAGGTGACAAGGTAAAGCGACTCCCAATGCTGGGAGCCACTTGAGATCCAAGTGGGTCCCTGGCTCCATGAAAGAAAACATTCCAGAGCCAGCCAAGGGGAAGGCCCCTGTACACAATGCCTGATAACAGGAACTATCTCAAAAGACAGCAAAAAGCACTAGTTAGCACAAAGGCCTTGCAACTCACACACAAAAGTACTTCTGCAAGGACATCTGCCTAGCAACTGCCTGTCCAGCCTCAGCCTGGTGCCACCCTTGTTATCAATCCTCGCAGGTAAAGATAATTGTATCAAAACAAGAACTTGTGTCTGTCTTTATCTTCTTGAACATGTACATATTTTATGTACTTCCATTGCAATGTCCATCCTCAAATAAATATTGTTTTCTTTTAGAGAGCTTCTCTCTGTCTGTTCCTTAGGTCGACAAATATTGCCATCAGTCAAAAGCCCTACTGGGCTTGGTAGTTTCAGGCTGTAGGGGCACCCCAAAGCTCCCCAGTCCCAGGTTCTACCCTCATGTATAGAGGAAAGGGAGTGTTCAGTTGGAGCCTTCTGTCCTCCAAAACTGAGGGGCAGTGAACAGGGGCAATAGGTCCCAACATTCATCACGTTTTCCCCCAAACAGTGCATGAGAGCCCTTCCCACACCAGCCAAGACTTGGGTTGGCTTCTGGAGGTTTTGTTTTCTCTCCAGTTGTCTTAGAAGTTCAAGTTGGCAAGATCTTTCTTCTTTCCCAGATAGAGGAGCCAGTCACCCTACAAACCTTAATTCGGGATACAAGCAATGGGGAATAGGCAAGAACAAATCCCTGCTTATACATATATTTCCATGACTATTTTTTATGCAGAGCAAATGTATTATGAGGTAAAAATGACTAATTGTTTAGCAAAAAACCAAAAACAAATTGGTGTTTATCCTTTTGCAGTGTCAAGCAACCCCTTGGAAATGCTTGTACTCTTGTGCTTGTTTTGTATTCAGTTCTTGCTAATAAAATTTAAGTGAAATTGATTATATGACACATCTTGGCTGGCAGATTTGCTTTCCATTGTAGCTGGAACTTGTTGCAAATTTAGTGGGTTTGGATAATGCGTATTTATTATTTTAGGGCTCTGAAAGCAGAAGTCCAAAATGAGTTTCCCCAGACTGAAATCAACATGACAGATGGGATGTGTTTCTTTTGGAGGCTTTATGGGGAGAAATTCCTCTTACAGCTTCTAGAGTCTTAGAGAAATGCTAGAATGTTTGAAGGAGAAAAAAAAATTGGGGGAGAAAAATATGAAAGGCACATAATAGGACTAATATTTTGAACTCATCAAAATAGCATGTACATAATAAATATATACACCTGCTATTTCTCAATGAAAATAAATTTGTTAAATGATAAAAATGAAATTATTCGTACGTGTACGTGTATTTTCTTTTGATTACTGAGTGTTGGGAAGTTGTCATATCTTGCTGTGGATATTTATGTGGCTTCAGGATGATAACTAAGAATTCATCAGATGCACAGACTGGAGCAAAGCATAATTTTTGGATCAAGACAGTTTCAATATGGGTCTTTTAGATATATTTATTAAGGTATTTGGTTGTTTATTATAGTGAAAACTAATGGACTTTTAAAAATAAATTTATATTATTTCAGATCATACAAATACTGCTAGAACCAGTTCACAAAAAATACATTTTAAAATTATAACACTCTGTAGGAATTCATGTCTATTGATATCTCATGTTTGACCTTATATTTACATAAAATTTTAAACTCATTTAGTTTCAGCAAAGAGTTACAAATTTATGCATGGAATCAAAGAGTCAAAATATATCATACCATGAATTCATGATTTTACATTCTTTTATCACTTCATCAACTCAGAGAAAAGCACAAAGCTACACTATTTAAAATAGGTGACATTTCCCAGGTTTGTAAATCTTTTTTTTTTTTTTTTGTATTTTTTAGAACAAGGATTCAAAACTTTTTTTTTTTATCAGAAAAGTGGGTGGTTAGTTTTAAACTCTCCTTTTTTAGAACCAGAAGTTTCCTTGTAGAAAATGTTTGAATTATTACTCTTCTCCTTTCTTTGAATGCTCAAGTTCTCAATTCAGTCTGTTCCTTGGTTTATGAACTATTGCTTTTTTAAAAAAATTTTTGTAACAGAGTCTCACTCAGGCACTCTGCAACCTCAACCTCCTGGGCTCAAGCAATCCTCTCGCCTCAGCCTCTCAAGTAGCTGGGACTACAGGTATCCGCCACAACACCCAGCTAGTTTTCTATTTTTAGTAGAGATGGGGTCTAGCTCTTGCTCAGGCTGCACTCAGATTTCTGAGCTCAGGAGATCCACCCACCTAGGCCTCCCAGAGTTCTGGGATTACAGGTATGAGCCACTGTGCCCAACCATGAATTATTCTTATTATACCAAAGTTAAATTACTTTTTTGAAGTTTAGGTATATAAGTAAAAAAAATCATTAGTTTTAAAATAGTTTAAAACTGGCCAGGAGAGGTGGCTTATGCCTGTAATCCTAGCACACTGGGAGGCCAAGGCCCGTGGATTGCTTGAGCTTATGAGTTTGAAACCAGCCTGAGCAAAAGTGAGACTCTTATCGTTGTGGTTAAATATATTGTGATTGATCACATAATAGATCATTGTAGGGCAAGGAGAATTGAGGGTCTATAGCTTCAGGCATTATTATGGCAGAACTTATTCACAACAGAAATGATTAAGGTCAGCAACAAGTGAATGGCCTATTTAGGGAGGTGAAAGAAAATAGCTGCCAGCCTAGACTTCTAGAACAACAGAAATCTCTCAGAATTGGAGGTGAAATAGAGACATTTTAGGCAATGAAAACCTGTATCCATCACCCTTAAATGAGTACCAAAAGAATAAAACATTTAACCAAAAGAAAAACAATCCCTGTGGGGGAAAAAAAAGAGAAATATAGGAAGAAATGAAAAACATTAGGGAAAAGGGTTGGCATTATAGCTCATAGCTACCTCAGATTCTTGGGCTCAAGTGATTTGCCTCAGCCTCCCAAGTAGCTGGGACTATAGGTGTCCACCACAATACCTGGCTAATTTTAGAGACAGGGTCTCCTTCTTGCTCAGAGTGGTCTCGAACTTCTGAGCTCAAGCAATCCACCCACCTCCCAGAGTGTTAGGATTACAGGCATGAGCCATCACACCTGGCCCAAAGACAGGAATTTTCAATGATAATTTTATCATTAATGAATTAATAAAACATTAACATGGGCTCACTATATCTTTGATGAGATTCTTAAAATACTTGTGAAAATTATACTTTGCAATAAAGTTAAAAATGACAGGGTTCATATATATGTACACAGAAATAGATGTGCATGAGAGGATACTATATTTATAAAATTTCAAGGGAAATTTGAACACAAGATTTTGGCCATTTGTTACTTCAGATGAGGGAGAAGGGTAAACAGGATGGGGTACACTATAGAAACAGACATGGCTTATCAATTCTCTAATTTTCTGGGAGGATGTTGATTTCATAGCTTTAAGAAAAATGAAGTCTTTTCCATTTTCTTTAAATTGGGTTTTGGAAATTTATCAGTGGTATGCTGGTAAAGGTTTAACAATCAACTCTCTCAAAGACAGTACCTGATGTGTAGCATTTGCCAAGTCCTCTGGTGTAAATACTGACACCATAGCTTTGATGGAGTTTTGTGTTTGGCAAAACCAAGTTGTGCTATCTGTGGAAAGGAGGATTATGGCAGGAATATGATTCTTGCCAGATACTAATTAGGAGGTGAGGTTCATCTAATATTACCTCGTGTTTTCTATGATCAAAATTTCAGGAATCTGTATTTTTTCCTTAGCTCCAACCTGGAGGAAAATCAGAGATTTATATAGGGTGAGAAGAACCTGTTTATTTCTCTGTGTATGCCTGCAGCTCAACAGTAACTGAATTGTGATGTTGGTGTCAGCCCACCACATCCTGTGCATTTTTCAGTTTTCCTCAGCTCCTGCCTCCAGTGTAGCAGAGATATTTTCATGTTCCCCACATTCATCACTTGCTATGTCTTGGTAAACCATGTCCTGAATATCTGGCCTCTTTCCCTGTGGGCTGGAGTGGGAGCACATGGAAAGCTGAGTTCACAAACTACTGGGGCCCAGGACAAGCTGATCTCAGAGACAACGCAAAGTTACTGGAAGGCTGAGATTCATATGAAGATGGATTATTGGTCATGAGGTCTTCTTTCCAGCGTTTCATCAGGGCCAGAAGATCTTGACGTGAGTGGGTACATCCCTGCTATCACCCAACCCGAGGGTTGCTTCTCTGGCTGAACCCTAAGCATTCTCCCAGGAAGGAAGGGTGGGGTGCAGAGACATGAACTAATGCAGATGACCTAGGCAGGACTTTGCAGTGGAGTCCCCTGGAAACAGCAAGACATGAAGACCTTTGGGCATTCAAGACTCAAATTCTGTGTACATTCCCCTTTCCCTGATCCAGGCCAGCAATACTTAAAAACTGGGCTCTTTCAGATAGCATTATATATTCTGGGTAGTTACAGAAAGATTCAGGGCTGAAGCACACAGAGCTCTCTGAGGACCAGGATTTTTACTTGAGTGCCCCAGTCTGCCCACAAGGTCCAAACCAGAGATCATTATGGTGATTATGTACTTAGGAGGACTAGTCAGCAATGCAGTGGCCATGCTTCGATTTTTTTTTTTAATATTTGGACTATTCTGATGCAAACTCCTCTTTTAATGATATTTCATGTTGCATCTCTTTTCATTTTATTTATGCAGCTGTTGCTTTTCCACTTGACTTTCAATTGATATTTAATTTGCAAAAATTTTACATGTATCTGATCTATTAAGAGAATCATTGCTCAGCACTTGTACTTGTGTACAAAAAGTAACATTTTTGTTTGTTGGTCTAGCAACTCAGGGACTTTCTAAGGAGCTTGGTTCTTATGTTCTTCCACGGTAATTTGCTCAGTGTTTTGGCTGCTGTGCTCTGTCTGTCCTATTGCTTCATGGCTACAAGATGGCTCCTGAAGCTCCAGGTATCACATCAGCATGATAGAGTTGCCAGTGAGGCTCAGGAGTAAAGGAAGGGAAAAGCTTCCTTATAAAATGCTCTATTACTAAGAGAGAATTCTGCCTCTCAGAATCTGGATGTGCTCTGCTTTAAGTGTCATTGGCAATACTTGGCCATGTAATTTGCTCTGAATCAATCATTATAAATGGGATTGCTAAAATTGCCTTAACCCAAACTTCATTTCTTCCCCACCTGCTCCCTGAGATCCCCAGGACACAGCCACTCAAACATTCTTCTATTAGTAAGAAAGAAGTGAGCAATGGCTGCTGTGCAGACCATCATCAATGTCTGCAGGTGTTACTGCTGGGGTCCTCAGAACAGTACACAGTATGACCCATGACAGAGGGTGGTGCTGTCCTCTTCAGCTCCACAGCAGACAAAAACATTGCCCTTCCTGCTTCTTCCTTTTATTCCAACATCTATCCAGGTGTCCATCTGGCCCAAACCCTTTGGCTAAGTCCTAAGGACATTCAGTTACTTTACGATTTTACATATGCTACTGGGATACTGGCAAAAGATGGAAAGAAAATTCATGTTGCTAGAAAACACATACACACACACACACACACACACACACACACAGTGCCCAAAAAATGTGTACACAATTTAAGGAAGGAAAAAAATGTATTAAAATGTTAAAACTCAAGTTATGTTTGGTTTCTGCAATTACAAGAGATACAAGATGCACAAGGTAACAAACATTGTTGGTGTATATTATTACAATTTTAATATATTTTTTTCCTTTCTTAAAATGTATAAACAGTTTTTGGCACCCTCTGTATGTGTGCATGTATGTGTGTATATGTGTACATATATACATATATATGTGTGTCTGTGTGTGTATATAAAGCACTTGTCATGAGGTCTGTCCTCTTGACAATACATTACTGTTGACTGGAGCTATTAAGGTCATTTCAAAAGTTTTGTCTGTTTTTATGAGTCTACTTTAAACTGTAATATCTCAGTGAATATTTATTCAATTTAATCGAAATAAGCGCCATTTGAATCAGTGCACTTTTGCCAATGTACAAGTCGATTAATTCCGTCAGCATAAAAATTGGGTGCTCGGGATTCGATGAAGTCAACAAAGGCCGTTTTTGCTAGGTCCTGATTGGCAAAGGTTCTACTGGTGAGAAAGTTATCGAAGTGCTTGAAAAGATGGTAGTCGGTTGGCGAGAGGTCTGGGGAGTATGGTGGGTGGGGCAGAACTTCGACACTCAATTCCTTTAATTTTCGGACTGTGATTTGTGAGACATGCGGCCAGGCATTGTCGTGGAGCAGAATCAGACCTCTTCTGTTGACCAGTGCTGGCTGCTGCTGACGCAATTTTCGGTACATTTCGTCGATTTCCTCACAATAGGACTCTGCTGTGATGGTTTGGCCTGGTTGCAGAAAGTTATAGTGAATCACACCAGCCACTGACCACC